>BSBK01013150.1:0-141549 GCA_027943335.1 Chamaecyparis obtusa | reverse complement strand
CCAAATGGTAAAAAATGCTTAGATTTGTTGATTTTTGGTAGGTTTTTGTAGTTTAGACTTAAAATGGGTAGGTTAGATCCATTTAGACCTTGGTTGGTCTAGTTAGAGCCTAGGAAGAAGAATTGCATAAGTTGCTTGACAACTTTTCAAAAATTGCTTGACAACTTTTGAAAAGTTGCTCAAAACATATAACTTGGTTGAGAAGACCTATTCAGGTGGTTCTAACCATTAGGATGGATTTAAAATCCATGAAGATTGATCAACCAATAGGTTAGATCAGATTGTAACAGGAGGCTTGAAGAATTGAAGAAGAAAACCTTAAATTTTTGGAAATCTACGTGTTAGCAGTGGATGGTATGGCTCCGTATGGTCTGATAATGATTGCTTAGTCATTGGAGTTGTAATAAATATTTTTTAAGAAGTTAATGTTTTTTTTTTGAATTGATTTGGACATTCCAATCGAAAATTGTATCCATTTTGGTCTCGGTGTTCCTGAACAACCCTGATTTTTAGGGACTCAGTGAAATGGAGCCCTAACATGCAATTCCACTAGTGGATCCTCATGAAACTGAGGGGAATGCAAGTTAGGATCATGGTCTTGAAGAATATAGAGGCTAGAGGTGTGGAGAGAAGGTTTGGTAGCCTCTCAAGCCAGCCCTAGGTCAAACATCTCTCTGTGTTTGACTAGGAAAGGAGTATCAAAGTGGAGAGAGACCTTGCAGAGGACTCATAGAAGCCAATGAATTTTTTATTTCAGTGGTATAAGGTGTAAAATGAATTTCTATAAGGTTTGGGGGTCTTGGTAACCCATCCTATTCATTCTCCATTAGGAACCTAGCCTAACTTGATAAAATTAGGCCTGTGGACTTAGAGAGGGTTTGGGGGTGCTGGATCAGGATCAGCCTGAATTCTTTTGGGATCTTTAGGGGGATCCAAAAGGGTGTCCTAATATGAGTTAGTTTCATAGGTCCTTAAGGATTTTTGGGAATTAAAGCTTGGATCAGGGTTTAGAGGGCTACAAGGATTGTAGGCCTAAAGGGTGAAATCGATGTTGTGGGTTTGTAGGATTCAATTGTTGTGGATCCTGATTGTCTTGGGTCTTAGAATTTTGTCTCCAATATTGTAAAAAGGTGCTTGAAGCTATAACAAAAAGGATCTTATAGGGCTCATCAATAGTGTGTACCGGCCGGTGTGGGTAAATGGTCTAGATTGGACCTTAGAATGCATTGTTGAGTGATTTTAGTAGTATAGAACTTAGTTTGGTGGTTGGCTGTAGTGCTTTACATCAAGTGGTATTAGAGCCACCAAGGTCTTGTTGGGATTGTAGATAAAGGACAAGATTTCTGAAATGAAGAAGGGGAGAAGGAGATTCCCTTGATAATCAATAATGTGGAGTTGGTCAAATTGGTGAAAGAACAGATGCTGAAAGTAGGACCATTAGAGAAGAGAATAGGACCCCTAAAGAGGGAGATGGACAAGTTGAAAGGTAAGATGGGTAGAGAAGCCCAAGAAGACTCTGAAGTAGAAGGAGAGGATGATAATGTTGGAGAAGAGCCTTGGAGGAATAGGCCTAGAATAGATGTTGATCAAAGAGTATTCCTAGAAGTCCTTGAGAAGATGGGAAGAAGGGACACCAAGGTAGACATCCCTACCTTTCATGGAAAACTTGATCCAGAAGATTGTGTGGACTAGATAGAAGCCTTGGACAATCACTTTGATTGTGAAAGTGTGACAGAGGGCCAAAAGGTGAAGTTGGCCAAGTCTAAAATGAAGGGCCCTACCCTTAGTTGGTGGAATTACCTTTAGAATGAGAGGGTAGATGAAGGTAAGAACCTGATAGCAACTTGGAAGAGGATGAAGTCTAAAATTCAGAGACAATTTATACCAGAGGACTATGAAGTCACAGTGCACACCAAGTTGCAAAGTCTTAGACAAAAATACTTAGATGTGGGTGCATACATAGAGGAGTTTCAAAAACTCTCCCTAAGGGCTAAGGTGACTGAGAGTGAAAAGAAAAAGTTAGCAAGATACTTTAATGGACTCAAGTATACTATTTAGGATGAACTAACCTTGTTTAATCCAAAATTAGTGCACTCTTGTTTCCAAATGGCACAAAAGATTGAGGATAGGAAAAGAAGGAAGGGTGAGTCTCAAAGAAAAACTAAGGGAGCCAACAATGGAGGTAGATGAAGATTTAATGGGAGAGGATCCTTCACTAGATCCCAAGGGGAATCTAGAAAGCAAGAAAACTTGGAAGGTCAAGCCAGTCCTAGAGGAGGCTATAGAGGAAGGAGTAATAGCAGTGGGAGATCAGGATGAAGGACTCTAGGGGTATTCACAGGAAGGTGTTTCAATTGCAATCAGACTAGACACCAATCTTCTAGATGCCCTATAAAAGGTGGGAAATAATCATCAAGGAGGAGACATGAGGGTGCACCTAGCTCAAGGAGATGATGTACAAAGTGTGCAAGGAGAAAGAGGGATTGCAAACCCTAAGCAAGGGGAGTTCCTATTGTTCAATAGGACCTTATTTAAGAATCCTCCATAAAGAAAGACACTATTCAGGACCACATGCAAGGTGAAAGGTAAAGTTTGTAAAGTCATAGTAGATTCTGGATCAACTGATAATATAGCTTCTATTTCCATGGTAGATTCAATTGGATTGAAAAAGATACCTCATCCTAACCCATAGAAAGTGTCATGGTTGAACAAAGAATAAAAGGCTTTGGTGAATGAGCAGGTACATATGGATTTCGGGATAGGAGACTATCATGAGAATATCTTATGTGATGTGATTGATATGGATGCCTATCACCTATTACTAGGGAGGCCTTGGCAATATGATGTGGGTGCCCATCATGATGGGAAGACCAAAATCAATGAGATTTCCAAGGGGGGCAAACAGTTCACCATGAGGCCCCTACCAGATGATGGAAAGGAGGCCCCTCAAGATAGCAACATGCTAGTTGTAGGGGAGAAGGAGTTCATGAAGACTATCAAAAGGAAGGACACTCCATGCTATGCCATTGTAATGAGACCTCAGGAGGAGATAAATGTGTGTAGTATAGGGAAGGAAGAACCATGGAGGACAGTGGGACCCAAGGAAGTGCATGAGCTACTATGGAGATATAAGTGTGTGATTGCAGATGGAAAAATAGAGACCTTTCCACCTATGAGAGATGTAAGTCACTGTATTGACTTCATACCTAGTTCCACACTTCCAAACAAGGCAACATACAAGGTCACACCTAGTCAAAATGAAGAGTTGGCTAGGAAGATTGAGGAACTCTTGAGTAAGGGGTTCATAAGAAGGAGCATCAGTCCTTGTGTAGTGCTAGCCCTATTAGCCCCAAAGAAGGAGGGTACATGGATATTATGTACTGACTCTAGAGATATCAACAAGATTACTATCAGATACTGGTTTCCTATGCCAAGAATGGAGGATTGTATGGATTGCCTAGGAGGGGAAAAGTATTATTCTAAGATGGATTTGAAAAGTGATTACCACTAGATTAGGGTGAGGGAAGGAGATGAGTGGAAGACAACATTTAAGACCAATGAGGGGCTTTTTGAATGGATGATAATGCCCTTTGGTATCTCCAATGCACCAAGCACATTCATGAGGCTCATGAATGAGGTTCTCAAGCCATTCATTAACCACTTTGTTGTAGTTTACTTAGATGACATTCTCATCTATAGTAAGAGAAAGGGAGAGCACTTAAATCATTTGGAACAAGTTTTGAAGAGGTTGCTAGAGGTGAAGTTGAGAATCAACTTGGAAAAGTGTGTCTTCTTGTAGGAGGAGTTGATCTTCCTAGGATTTTTTATCTCCAAAGGAAACCTCAAGATGGATCCATCAAAGGTGGATGTCATATTGGATTGGCCCACTCCAAGAACAAGTGAGGTCAAGAGTTTTCATGGCCTAGAAAGATTTTATAGGAAATTCATTAAACCTTTCAGTAATGTAAGTGCTCCCATGATAGAAACTATTAAGGGAGGTAGGAAATGTTAGTTTGTGTGAACTCAAGAAGCTGATAGAGATTTTGAGTTTTTGAAGAGGAAGGTGGTAGAACAACCTATCCTAGTGTTACCAGATTTTGACAAAGTCTTCACCATTGAGTGTGATGCAAGTAATAGGGCCATAGGAGGATTCATAAGTCAAGAGGGAAAGCCTGTAGCCTTCTTTAGTGAGAAGCTAAATGAGGCCAAGAAAAGGTACTCTACCTATGACTTGGACATGTATGCAATGGTTCATTCTTTGAGGAAGTGGAGGCACTACTTGTTGCCAAAGGAATTTTTTGTTTACACTAATAACTGTTATACACTAAGTTTGCACCTTTGTCTCAAGCTCTCATAGTCTTGATAACCTAGTATAACATGGGAATCATCTCTAGGTTTTGGGACCTATGCTAACTAAGATGAGACCTCCAGGTTCTAGGCTGGTTCCTCTTGGATAATCACCTTAATTTGCCTTCTAGACATAAACTTCCTTGATCCTTTTGTAGATGAACCAATAGGAACCCATTTGAACATTAATCTAATATTTTACTAGTCCCACCGGGCGTGCCAGAATTGTTATACACTAAGTTTGCACCTTTGTCTCAAGCTCTCATAGTCTTGATAACCTAGTATAACATGGGAATCATCTCCAGGTTGTGGGACCTATGCTAATTGAGATGAGACCTCCAAGTTCTAGGTTGGTTCCTCTTGGATAATCACCTTAATTTGCTTCTAGACATGAAAGTAAACTTTTGAGGGAAAGGGATAGAAGGAATGCTTGGAAAGGGAAATGACTGAAAGCAAACTAATTACTAGGTGATGCACCAAAATTAGGGTTTGGATCTCAGTATAGAGGAATGGAACCAATGAAAGGCTTAGGTCTAGTAGGTCACAACTTACTAAATAGGCTTGCATAAGTGTTTCATAGGAGGGTCTGAACATAAGACACAACTTATGACCCACAAGCAGACATTCACTTCTGCAACTCGGTGTAGGATTGAGACAAGACTGTTTGGGGGCTGAAGTATTGTTGGAAATATAGATACAGTAACTGAGAGGGGGGGTGAATCAGTTAACCACAAAAATATTACCACTGATCCCTTAAATATCTTAACAAATTATTTACTGTGCCACTTGGTAAATATACAGAGAAATGTTGAAAACTTGATCCTTGAAGTGTGTAATAATTAAACTATTCTTAAGCATTCATCACTGATTAATTTACATGAATAAAGAAAATAACATGAACACAAGAGACACCAGATTTACCGTGGAAACCCAATATGGGAAAAACCACCAATGTAACTAGTTACTATTTTTCACTCTTCTGAAGTGATGCCCGGTTAGAAGCCAACCTGGTAAAAGGTTACAAAACACACTGTTAGGTGTGACCTTGTAAGAGGATTTAATCACCCTGCTAGGAGTGGCCTTGTAAGAGGTCTTGAAAAAATTCAATAGAACTATTACATTGTTAGAGGATTTACAAAATGGTTGTTAAACCAACTCGGTTAAGAGATTTTGATATCACTGCTACAATTGCTAGAGAGTAACAATGAAATGACCTGCAATTGAATTGTTGAATATAGATCTCTGTTCTGTTTCACTAGATCCTTACTGATCAATTAAATCTTTGCTGCTCCTCAAGAATATCTGACCATCCTTCAAAATTCACACACACCTTTCTTCAAAATGATTTCTGCATGTTGTATCTCTTTTGTTCACCACTTGACCTTCTATATATATATGCCATTTCATAATCATTTAGATTGTCAAGTTGGATAACAAAATTCTTTGAAAGGGCTGACCTTGCTCGGTAAACATTAATCCTAAAAAGATTTCCTTCGGTGACCAAGAGAACTCGGCAACCACAGTGAATTTTGCAACATCCTTTCGAGACCGAGAGAGCTCGGTAACCACTAATTTTCCTTCGATAACCAAGGAGGCTCAATTAACACTGTTATCCTGTCATGTTTCCTTTAGACACCTGAGTGAACTTGGTAGACACTAAAAACCACCTAGCTAACCGACTGAGCTCGGTAGATAATGAGAACCACTTAGCTGACCGACTGAACTCGGTAGATACTGAGAACCGCTTAGCTGACCGACTGAACTCGGTAGCTACTGAGAACCACTTAGCTGACTGACTGAACTCGATAGATACTGAGAGTGATAATTGATATGACATTTGTGTGACATCAAAGACAACAGATAGCTAATCCAACAATGTCCTTTAGAAAATTGTATCCAACAATCTCCCTCTTTGGCATTGATGGCAACACAACATGTCATAGCACAATGAAATTTCATAGAGAAACCAAGAGTAAGAAACATATCCTTAGCTTCATTCTGATTCCCATCATCTTCAAACTTCTTTCTCTGATTGAGAACTCTCCCTCTTAACTTCTCAAATTATTCTTCTTAGAAATTTCTTGAAATGATAGCAAACTCTCCCTCTTTGACAACACATGCCAAAGACAACTTACATAGTTTCGATAAATATCAATGTACCTTATGTACTGATTCATATGCAATGATTCCTTGACTATGCTGCATCAATTGATTGATCTTCAACATGTTTTGGTTGATGCATCACTAAAACTTTATTTAGTGAACCTCGGACATGGGAATGACCCCTAACTTGCCTCTTAGATACAAGAATGCATCCTTAGGTAGTGGCTTGGTGAAGATATCTGCAATTTGTTCTTTTGTATGAATATATTCCAATCTGATTTCCTTGTCCTGCACCAATTCTCTGAAAAAGTGATATTTAATTGCAATGTGCTTGGTTTTGGAATGCATTACTGGATTCTTTGAAATATTTATTGCACTTGTATTATCACAAAACATAACAACTGGTTCTTTGATCTCAACCTTCATGCCTTCCAAAAGCTATTTAAACCATATAATATTAGAGTAGTTTACTACTGTAGCAACATATTCTGCTTCTATTGTGGATTGGGATGTGCAGTTTTGCTTTTTACTAGTCCAAGATACTAACCTCTTGCAAAGAAAGAATGCTCCACCACTTGTACTCTTTCTATCATCAATGTTTCCTACCCAATCAACATCAGTAAACACTTGTAAATCCAGATTGCCTCCAAATTTATACCACAAGCCATAATCTTCAATTCCCCTTAAATACCTCAAGATTCTTTTGATTGCCATCATGTGATTTTCTTTGGGTTTAGCTGAGAATCTTGCCACTATTCCAACTGCTAAGGCAATATCAGGCCTTTGTGTACTACATACTGTAATTTTCCAATCATTGATCCGTATAAGGTCTGATCTACTTCTTTTGAATCATCATCTTTGGTAAGCTTCAGTCCAGTACACATGGGTGTACCAATTGGTTTTGAATCTTCCATACCAAATTTCTTAAGTATTTCCCTGATATATTTAGATTGAGTAATGTAGATACCATTTTTGTTCTACTAAATCTAAAGTCCAACAAAGAATTTTATCTAACCAAACATAGACATTTCAAATTCTTTGTTCATAAGCTCTAAAAATTCTTTGCACTGATCATCATTTCCTGTAAACACAGTATCATCCATAAATATTTCTGCCAAAACAATTTTGTTATCTAATCCTTCTTTGATGTATAAATTACTGTTGTCATTAGCCCTTTTGAAATCAATCTGAGTAAGATAGTTATGTAATCTTTCATACCATGCTCTAGGAGCTTGTTTCAGACCATACAATGCTTTGTGTAATTTGCAGACCATATCCCTTTTGTCTGGATCAATAAAACCTTCAAGTTTCTCAATGTAGACTTCTTCCTCAAGAATACCATTGAGAAAAGCAGATTTGATATCCATCTGATATACCTTAAATCCTTTATGTGCTGCATATGCAAGTAAAGTCCTCACACCTAATCTTGCAACAGGAGCAAAAGTCTCTCCATAATCTATTCCTTCTTCTTGAGAATATCCTTTACATACCAATCTTGCTTTGTTTCTTGATACTTGACCATCTTCATTCAACTTATTTCTGAATACCCATTTTGTCCCAATTACATTTTTATCTTTAGGCCTAGGTACAAGAGTCCATGTCTTATTTTTCTCTATTTTCTCTATTTCTTCATTCATGGCCTCAATCCAACTTTCATTTTCTAATGCATCTTTGACATTTTTAGGTTCAAAATCAGCAAATAAACATGTACCTTTTAGTTTACTTCTTGTCATAGTACCATCTGATTTGTTTCCAATAATCTGATCTGGTTTATGATGCTTTCTGATGTACTTGGCTAATACAAGTTCCTTGCTTCCTGAATGAGTTACATTGTCATCTTCTTCATCTTCAGGTTTAGATTGCTTAGGCTCGGTAGATACTTGCTCGGTAGCTTCAGACTGAGACTTGGTACTTTGTGACTCAGTTTGAACTTCTTCTTGTGACTCGGTTACTGTACTGGGCTCGGTAGATGTAGTCTCCTTACATGTGTCTAGCAATGTATCAGGTTCGATGTAAACAAATTTTCTGTAGTCATCTAGTTCCTTTTTCCTTTCTTCTTCAATCTTTTCTGCAAACTCATCAATTCTCACATGTGCACTTTCTATGATTTTGTGAGTAGAAAAATTTAGACATCTATATGCCTTACTTTTGCAAGAATATCCCAAAAATATTTCTTCATCACTTTTTACATCAAATTTTCCTTCTCTAGATTCTTTTAAGATGTAACATTTACTACCAAATACTTTTAGGTAACTTACATTTGGTTTGTAGCCTTACCATAGCTCATATGGAGTCTTGAATGTGTCTTTTCTCAGCTGTAGTTGGTTCAAGGTATGAACTGCAGTGCTGATAGCTTCCTTCCAGTATTTCATAGCAATGTTCTTTTCAATCATTAGAGTCCTTGCACAGTCCATGATAGATCTGTTCCTTCTTTCGGCTATTCCATTCTGCTCAAGAGTTCTCGGGGCTGATACCTATCTTTTGATTCCTCTTTCAATGCAGAAATTATTGAATTCATGGGAGATGAATTCACCACCTCTGTCTGATCTCAAGCATTTTATTCTTTTTCTTGTTTCCTTTTCTACTCTTGCTAAATACCATTTGAACTTCTCAAATGCTTCAGACTTTTCTCTTAAATACATAACAGTCATCATTCTAGAATAATCATCAACAAAGAGAATAAAGAATTTTTCCCCGGTATAGCTCTCAATTCCAATAGGTCCACATAAGTCAGTATGCACAATTTCCAAAATATCTTTAGACTGATAGTTTTTACTTTTGAAACTAGACTTTCCCATTTTACCAATTTGACAATTCTTGCATAGACCAACATCAAGTTTCTTCAAAGTAGGAATACCTCTTACTTTCTTGAATTTGCTTATTTTCATCATGTTGTCAAAATTTATATGACATAACCTTTTGTGCCATAACCAACTTTCTTCAATTTGAGCAATAAAACATGAGTAATCACCAAGATCAAGATAAAATAGGTTACCTTTGGTTTGTTTGCCTGATCCTATCAGTTTTCCTTTGTCATCCAGCAGTCTTGCTTTGCCATTCATGAATTCAACCTTGAATCCAATGTTGATTAGCTATGCTACACTTAGAAGATTATGCTTTATTCCTTCGACCCAATATGCATTATCACATATAAGTTCTTTGGTTAATGAAATTCATCCCTTTCCTTTTATACAACAGGGTTCATTGTTTCCAAACCTTACATTACCACCATCAAAGTTTTCAACGTGTTCAAACTTGGTCCTATCACCAGTCATATGATGTGAACATCCACTATCTATAATCCATGTATCATTCTTGCTTATATGAGAGATAAGTGCCATCTCATCTTCATCATTATCAGATTCATCTTTTACAGCAATGAAAACAATTTCTTCTTCACTATCATCCGAATCTTTAGCTAAAAAACATGTTTTCTTACCTTTATCCTTGAATGATTTGAAATTTTTCTTGCCATTGTACTTGTAATTTTTCTTCTCATCTTTTCTTTGCTTGTTTGGACACCTAGCTACAATATGACCAATTTCTTCACATGAAAAATAGATTAAGGGAGTTTTACCTTTGTATTTTCCTCTGCTTCTTGAATACTTCTTTGCAAGTAATGCTTCAATAACTTCAAGATCTCTATCAGAACTTTCCTTTGATTCTTCTTCACTTTCTAATTGGATTTTCTTCCCTTTCTTGAGTGAAAGTTTGGCCTCAAAAGCTGATTCAATATTTTTAGAAGTTGGAACATAGTTGTCATAGTTATCTAGTTCAAAGGTTGTCAATCTTCCAACTAAAGCATCCAAAGTTATATTGTGATTTTATTCACATCTTCTTTCTTGAATAGCAAAAACTCTTATTGCATAAATAGGGAGTAATGTTCTAAGAACCTTACTTATAACTGTTTCATCATCAATTTTTCCTCCAGAAGCTCTGATTGCACTAACACTTGTCTTGATCCTTTCAACATATTTTGCAATGTTTTCTTCTTCTCTCATTTTCATTTGATCAAACTGTCCTCTTAGGCTCTCTGCTTTGGCTCTCTTCACATTGTCATCACCGCCATAGATTTTCTTCAGCTTGTTCCACATTTCATGAGTAGTTGTGCAGTCTTTGATTTCATCAAATTCTTCATAGCTAAGAGCTGATGCAATGTCTATCATCATATTGTTATGGTTCTTCTTCTCTGCAATGTCTTCAATAGTTAATGTGCCAGTAGGAATTGTATATTCTTGATCAATATATTTGCATCCCGAATCACCAATGGAAGCCAGATGTAGTCTCATGAGACCTTGCCATGTTGAAAAGTTATTTCTGTTAAGCCTTGGAATTTCTCTTTTGTAAGACATCCTGATCTTTAGCTTAGGTCCTTGAAACCCTTCCTGCAAGCACCAAAAGCTCTGATACCAATTGTTGGAAATATAGATGCAGTAACTGAGACGGGGGGTGAATCAGTTAACCACAAAAATATTACCACTGATCCCTTAAATATCTTAACAAATTATTTACTGTGCCACTCAGTATATATATAGAGAAATGCTGAAAACTTGATCCTTGAAGTGTGTAATAATTAAACTGTTCTTAAGCATTCATCACTGATTAATTTACATGAATAAAGAAAATAACATGAACACAAGAGACACCAGATTTACCGTGGAAACCGAATATGGGAAAAACCACCAATGTAACTAGTTACTATTTTTCACTCTTTTGAAGTGATGCCCGGTTAGAAGCCAACCCAGTAAAAGGTTACAAAACACACTGTTAGGTGTGACCTTGTTAGAGGATTTAATCACCCTGCTAGGAGTGGCCTTGTAAGAGGTCTTGAAACAATTCAATAGAACTGTTACCTTGTTAGAGGATTTACAAAATGGTTGTTAAACCAACTCGGTTAAGAGATTTTGATATCACTGCTACAATTGCTAGAGAGTAACAATGAAATGACCTGCAACTAAATTGATGAATATAGATCTTTGTTCTGTTTCACTAGATCCTTACTGATCAATTAAATCTTTTCTTCTCCTCAAGGATATCTGACCATCCTTCAAAATTTGCACACACCTTTCTTCAAAATGATTTCTACATGCTATATCTCTTTTATTCACCACTTGACCTTCTATATATATATGCCATTTCGTAATCATTTAGATTGTCAAGTCGGCACTAATAATTATTATATCAGTCAGCTGGGATAAACAAACTATAATAACAAAATTCTTTGAAAGGGCCGACCTTGCTCGGTAAACATTAATCCTGAAAAGATTTCCTTCAGTGACCGAGAGAACTCGGTAACCACAGTGAATTCTGCAACATCCTTTCGAGACCGAGAGAGCTCGATAACCACTAATTTTCCTTCGATAACCGACGAGGCTCGGTTAACACTGTTATCCTATCATGTTTCCTTTAAACACCTGAGGGAGCTCGGTAGACACTAAAAACTACCTAGCTGACCAACTGAGCTCGGTAGATACTGAGAACCACTTAGCTGACCGACTGAACTTGGTAGATACTAAGAACCGCTTAGCTGACTAACTGAACTCGGTAGATACTGAGAACCACTTATCTAACCGACTGAACTCGGTAGATACTGAGAGTGATAATTGATATGACATTTGTGTGACATCAAAGACAACACATAGCTAATCCAATAATGTCCTTTAGACAATTGTATCCAACAATACCCACACAAGCATCTAAATTAGATCAAACACAACAACACAAAATCACAGAAAGTAAGAGGGATCAGGAACCCTAAGTTGTCATTGAAAATATACATATACTTTGATTCAATAAGAGAAGACTCAGACAAGGAAGCATAGGGACATGAAGAATTGCCACAAAATACCTCTACAATATCTGAATATTCAATGGGAGGTTACAGAATGTGAAAAACTAGAGGGCAGGAAAAAATGCCATGAATAGCTTTCCAAGAAAAAGACTTTCTTTTTACAAAATGCGAACTCTGAGCTTCTAAAAGCTCCAAAACAATATATACATACTCAACTACATGCAGGCAGGAGTCAAAACTAACCTAGCTAGGGTTACAAGATTTACAATACAATAATCAAACCCTAAAGGTACACTGATGACCCATCATCAAATTCTAAGAATGTCTAGCTAATCAGATCAAATCTTCCTTGCATGTTGATCTCGTACTGAGCCCACCTGCAGACATAGCAACCTCGATCCATCTACCCACCTGCAACTCTACTAAGCCATGAAGGCTCACAAATCTAATCCTGAAGATATTTTGGGTTTAAAATGATTAACCTTGCAAAAGGTGGTGCCAAGATCATTAAAGCTTCAACACAACATGGTACTCTGTAAAGTCCACAGCACCGACGATCAGATCATCTATCATCATCCTTCCAACCTCCACTATCCTGAAGAATTAAATTCCACTACCCACTTTGTCACACATGGCTGCAAGAACAAAAGAATAGAAAAACCCTCATAGAGATATTCAAATTTGAACTACAACGGCTAGCCGGTCATTTTAAAACATAACCGTTGATCCCCTCTAACTCTTGGCAAATGAATGGCTCAGATCTATCTTGAAACGGTCATGAAACCCTTTTGAAAAGTTCAAATCCATCTTAGCACACTAAAGCCAATGAAGATCAAGCACGTCAACATATTAGAAAGTTTGGACCCACCATGGACCTTCCCTCTTTTAAGTCATTTGGCTACTATGCGACCGAAGACATTCACTAAGTCGCAGAACACTTTCTACCTTTGCCATTTTATTTAGAGATTTAGTGAACAAAGTATTTTCTAAATCGCTAAGTCATTTGGAGCACTACTAAACTATTATGCTAATGAGAAAACACATGAAACCCTTATCGGAACTGCCAAACATAAAGGACACTAAATTCCCTTAGTCGCCAAATTTCCAAATCACCCAGCTAACAACCCTCTGATCGGATGGTGGGCACAAGATCTTATAACTCTGACACAACCCTTCAGATTATACACTAACCATTGATCCTTTGAGATGTCAGAAGCCCTGACCGCTGAAAGAACTTGGTCCCATTGACAAATAAGCTGACTCAACACATGTGGACCAATTAGAAAATGCCAACTGTGCACACCTGGCACTAGACCCACTATAAACTCGGCATCTAATCAAATGGCTGCCTTAAGATCACATGGCTTTGACTGATTCTTTCAGATCATAAGATAGCTATCGATCCTCTTTTAAGACAAGCCCCACTGACGAACCTCCACATTATCGACCACTAATAAATCAGAAGCTACCAAATCAGAAAACGTGGTAGTGGACCCACTCAACCTTTGAAATGCTACATGGGAAGGGAATCAATGGTCATCGCAAGATCTTATAGCTCTAACAGAGCCCTTGCAAACTTATGAGAGCCATCGGATCTACTTGACTGGGACCCCATTCTGAAAAATTGCCCTAATACCAAATCTATGGCTAGTCTCATCCCCTCATGAGTCAGAAGATTCCATGAGATTATCAGACAACCATCAAATTAGAATCTTCACTGGTGCCTGCAGAAATAACCCCACTTTGACCTGGTGATTTAGTGAACAAAGGCATTCTCTATTCACAAGATACTTTGATGAACTGTGGTTAAGGCAAACAAATACGCGAACAAAGGGATTTCACTAATTCACTGAATCATGCATAAACTCAGGGTTACAACAAGAAAATTCCTGACTGAAGGAAGTTAACCATTCGTTGAGTTGTAGACCACTTAGACTTGACTGCCAAATATTTCACGATTAAGAGGATTTTTGCAGTCGCTAGTTCACCGAAAGGAAAGGAAACCGCCAGGAAAAATAAGAGAACTGGTGACTAAGGAAAATATAAAGCACACATGGGTTTTTGAAAACTTAAGTGGCCATGATAAAGTAATGACCAAATAGAACATGGTCTAGGGTCCCTTAGGGTTTTTTATTAAACACCAACAACTAGTTTTATGAATTTTTAGACTGTAGACCAGGGAGTTAAAAAGATTGCAGAGGCCAGGAAACAAGACCTAAAGTCATGAAATTTTTAGGGGTGCTTGGAAAGGTAAAACAGAGACCTTGGAGTAGATCTTGGCCAAATTTGCATGGATATGAAAATTAGGGTAACATTTTGGTGATTTTTGCTGGATGTCAGCCTGCTAGACATGGAAAACCAGTGGCCTTAAAGCAATTCATTGGGCATGGGGTCTATTCCTGAGTAGAACCTCTTGATAGAGAAACAAAAATGGAACCAAAGGGACAAACTATGTACGATCACTTCTTGGAAAACAAGCAAACTAACCTAGAAAGTAAGGGACCATATACAAGAAATTACAGAGAGGGATTAACCTCAAAGTAGGGCTTCAAGTGCAATCCATTCACTGAGATAGGCAGGGGAACTCCTTCAAGATTTGATAGCTAGAAAGCATTGGATCCCTTACACTCTGTTATGACAAATGGTCCACTCCAAAATGAATCAAATTTTGTATGTCTTCCTGATCTGGATCTGAATTCATCCCATTTGAGAACCACATCTCCCACCTTGAAATTTCTAACCCTAGCCCTTTTATCAAAGCTTCTCTTTGTTTGAATCTGGTGAAACTCCATATCCTGCATTGATTTGTCTCTAATCTCTTCTAGCTCCATTAACTAAGCATATTTGATCTACAAAGGATCTCCTTCCTCAAATAGGGCATATTGAGTGGCTAGGTCCAGGGCTGGCAATTCAATTGAGATAGACAACTTGGCCTCTCTGCCATACACTAACACATAAGGAGAATTACCAATGATTTTCTTTGGGGTAATTCTATCTAACCACACTGCAGACCTCAATTTAGTTTGCCAATCCCTTTGGTTATCCTATAGGGTTTTCTTGATTATTCTAATTAGGTTCTTGTTTGTTGATTCAGCCAAGCCATTGCCTTGGGGGTAGTAATTTGAACTGGCATTCAGATAGATGCCATTCTTGACTGCCCACTCTGAGACCTTGAGGCCTATGAATGCTAATGCATTATCTGATATTATGGAATCTAGAGTGCCAAATCTCTGAATTATATCATCATAAAAACTTAGGACAACATTCTCATTGGCCTCTTTTAATGCAATTTCTTCTATCCATCTGGTGAAGTAATCAGTTGCAGTAATTATCCATTTGTGGCCTGCACTAGATGGAGGATTGATTGTTCTAATGAAGTCTATACCCCACTTCATGAAAGGTTGTTCTGTTCTAATTGGCTATAGGGGCAAGGCTGCAAGCCTTTCTTTTCCTACAAATATGGCACACTTGGTGCATTTTCTGACATAATCATGACTATCCTTAAAGATAGATGGCCAATAGTATCCAGCCCTCATGATTTTAAAAGCAGTAGTCCTAGGAGAAAAGTTACCTCCAAAAGGTCCATCATGAAACTCAAATAGGATGTCTACTACCTTTTCTAAATCTATGCATCTTAAAAGGACACTACTGTGATCCTTCTTGAAAAGAACTTCATCAATCAACACAAAAGGAATAGATTGTAACCTATAATATCTTCTTTTTGCTGAATCCAAACCTGCAGGACATTGTCCTGTCTTCAAATAATTGATCATATTAGGCAACTAGTTTGTTGCCTTGTCTTGTTCTTCTATAGAATGTACCACCAGAGATGTATCTATCTTCTCTAATTTCTTTGAACATTCATCCCCTACCAAATGCTCACAAAGACCTCTTCCTCTAACTAGCTTGGTAGTCTGGATATCTATGTCATATTCCATCACCTTGGTGATCCAACTAGCTCTTTTCTCATTTAGGTCCTTGGAAAGCAAAAACTCTTTGACACTTGGATGAGTAACCTTCAAATGTACCTTGCTATGGGTCAATAGATATCTGAACTATTTAAGGCTCTTCACCATAGCAAGTACATGTTTCTCTACAAAAGAGTATCTCCATTGATACTCCTCTAAACCTTTGCTAAAGAAAGCAATGGGCTGCTCTAATCCATCTAAATTTTCTTGAGTCAGCATTGCAGATATGGCATCATGACCTCCATAAGCATAAAGGATAAAATCCTTACTGAAATTTGGGTTTAGGAGAGCAGGGGCCTCTATTAAGGCCTCTTTGATAGCTTGGAAATTGACTTTCCCTTCTTTGGTCCAACTAAAAGCTGAACTCTTCTTCAACATGGCTGTCAAAGGCTTGAGTAAATCTACAATGTTAGTCAAGAATCTCCTAACAAAATTAATCTTTCCTATGAAAGATTGGAGACTTTTCTTGTGATGTGGTAGGGGTAGCTCTAGGATAGCTGCAATTCTCTCAGGATCCACTGTAATTCCTTCTTTGGATACTACATATCCCAACAATTTTCCTTCATGGACTGCAAACACACATTTCTTGGGATTAAGAGATATCCCAAATTCTCTACACCTTTCAAAGATCTTCCTCAAATGTTTGATGTGGTCTGCTGCATGCTTGGAATAGATAGTTATGTCATCTAAGTAGACCAACACAAACTTGTACATGTGGCTTTTAAAGGCCATATCCATTGCCTTTTGAAATGTAGTACCTGCATTTGACAAACCAAAGGGCATCTTTTGATAAGCCATGGTTCCCCACTTGGTTGTAAATGTAGTCTTGTATTGATCCTCTTCATTTACTAAGATCTAAAATATCCTGAATAGCCATCCAATAATGAAAATCTCTCGGATCCAGAGACACATTGTAGAATTTGTTCCATAGAGGGTAATGGATGGCGGTCTTTTAATGAGACCCTGTTAAGATCCCTAAAGTCAACACATAACCTCAACTCCCCATTCTTCTTCCTGACTGGAACAAGGTTGGAAACCCAACTAGTATGCTTAATGGGGTAGATGATACCACTTTCTATTAATTTGAGCACCTCTTTATGCATAAGTGGCTCAAGCTTGGGATTAACAGGCCTCTTCTTTTGCCTTACTGGTTTGGCATTTTGTTCTAATTCAATAGTGTGTTGGGAAAGAGCAGGATCAAAACCATTGAGGTCCTCATATTGCCATACAAAAACATCACTAAATTCTTTGAACAATTAGGTATAAGCTTGTTTTTCCAATTCAGTGTTTACCTTTCCAAATTTTAAGCTCTTACTTGGTTCCAACTCTAATTCGACACAATGTTCTTGTTGGACTATCAAGCCAGCTTTATTCTTCTTAACTTCATCATCCTTGTTGAAGACAGTCTCTAAGGTGACAAGACCTCTAGGCATCTTATTAGACTTGAGTTGTATCACTTGATCACCATAGTTTTGTGATAGCCTATCTTGATTATGTTCTGAAAAAATATCTTCTTCAAACAAGAACTACAAAATTTGTTCATCATTGTCAAACACCTACCGATTGACATCATTATCAGGAATAGAGGGTCTGAAAATCACTTTGATATTTTGTTGGTCCATCTCTTTTGAAATGCTATTGGGGATGTCATACTGAGATCCAACAGTAGCTAACCTATCTGCATTTTGGTTTAGCTTCCTAGGGATAGCAACAATATTGAAAGCATGGAAATCTTCAATTGCATCCCAAACTCTATGTTTGTATGCTTTCAAGGTGTCATTCTTGGTTGCACTTATCCCTCTTACTTGGCTGACAACTAATTCACTATCACCATAAACTTTTAAGGCCTTAAGCCCTCTTTTTCTAGCCCACTCTAGTCCATTGACTAGACTTTCATATTCTACAGTATTGCTAGTGCAGGAGAAATTGAATCTAAAGGCAGTATGATACTTTTCTCTTTTTGGGGACACTAGCATAGCACCACCACTAGAACCATGTCTACTTCTAGCTCCATCAAAAAATATTTCCCAAACCTGATTGTTCTGATCCTCTGAATCAATGTCCTCTTTGAAAAGGCTTGGCTCTATAACCCCACTTTCTTGTATTAAATAAATTCCCAAACCAAAATCCCAAACAAGATGTTCTTGGGCCTCTGAAGCTCTTTCATTTAGAAGAATATCAAGGATACTCTCTACCTTTGTGCTTTCTTCACTAATGGTTTGGAAGTCACTATCATCAAATATGGGGCAATTTGCATTGATGGTGTTGGACACATATGGTTCTATATGGTGTGCTGCTAATGGTTCTGACTTGATGGTGACCTTGGTCCCATACCTTGTATGGAATAGCATGTGAGACCAGTCAGAAGATAGATAGCCTCCTATCTTAGTTGTAAACTCCCTTGAAAGACATATGCAAATAATGTAGGGAGATCTATGATGTATATATCTAGGAGGATGTGAAAATTAGGACTAGCATGAAGGATTAGACTGGTATCTTTAGCCACACCTATATTATTGACTGAGGATCCATCAAGTTATGTAACCTTCTTTTGGAAGGGCTCATATTTTAGTCCTAATTGGTCAGCTACTCTTTTAGGCATTACAGTGCTAGTGGCTCCACTATCTACCATATAATTATGTACTAAAGATTTTACAATAATTAAAGATACATAAAAGGGAGGTGGCTTTGAATTCCTACCTTGTGTGACATTGCCTTTGGAGTTTCTACTTGGAGCCTCCTTTTCTTGATCAATGTTAACCAACACTAGCTTTGTAGCTTCTTTTTTAGGTTGAGGAGTTGTCACTTCTGTCATGGCCTTCTTGAAAATTTTAGGTTGTCCTAGAAGAGCCAAAGAGTCCCACATGGACATGGTGACATTCACCTTCTTCATGTTGTCTACAATATTAAATGGTGTCACAGTGTGTACTCTTTGTTGTGCCTTTACTATGATGGGCTCCACCTCTTTGAAA
Source organism: Chamaecyparis obtusa (assembly GCA_027943335.1). NCBI lineage: Eukaryota > Viridiplantae > Streptophyta > Pinopsida > Cupressales > Cupressaceae > Chamaecyparis > Chamaecyparis obtusa. The sequence goes on along the minus strand of BSBK01013150.1, from coordinate 122,368 downwards.
TGTTGGCCTTCTTTGCTTGTAATGACAGGAGCCTCCTTAGGTGTGATGGGATTATATTTCTGTAGTGGCTCTATGGATGTAGTGGCTTTGGCATTGGAATCTTCTCTCTCCATGTCTTGAGTTCTCATTTTTGCTCTTGTATAGGCAACAAAAGCAACTTCATCATTGACTCCATTGAAGTCTAGTTACTTCCAATTAAAGAGAGCAGTTTCATTCTCTTGTGATTATTGTTGAGGAATTGACCCACTGGATGAAACTTTTGATTGAGCTTGTGAGGCATTTTGAACCATTAGAGCTTGGTTCATCCATCCATTTGAACATGTAGCCTGATTATGAGGTTGATTACAAGGAAAACACCATTCATTCTCCATAGCCATATTATTTTGACTAGGAACCATATCCCTCACTGGATTTGTAGAATTTAGAGGTGCGGGGTTATATGGTTGGAACAGTCTCTGATTGAAACTTTATCTTTGTCCTTGATACCCTCCTTGGTATGGTGGCCTATTTTGCTGATAAGGTTGTCCTTGATTTTGATATTGCTGATTAGGACCTTGGCCTTGTGGCTAAAGTGGTGGTCTGATTCCTTGACCTTGCTTCTTTAGATTTGTAACCTCTTTAGTCAAGGTCTACAACAAATTCGTCATTTCTTGCTTACTACTTTCTTAATTGTTCTTTATTTCTTGTAACTCTTGAGAGAAACTAGCTATTATCTCCTAACCACTACTACTAGCCTAAGGTGCTAATACGGTGGGAATAGGGGTAAATGGGGGCACTTGTGTAGGTGCAATGGATTGAAGGCTAGGAAATATGGGCATTGAAGGCCTTCTAGCACTCATACCTTCTTGAATTAAATAATTTTAAGCTCTTACAGCTATGTCAAAAGCTTGGGGTAGAGAAGTACCACCCATAGACTAGATCATGATAGAAATTTGACCATTTAGACTTTGCAAATAGTAAAGGAAGGCATGATCAGCTGATGGTCTCACTGAGACTGGAATTCTATTCCATGTTTTGAGGATTCTACTATTGTAATCTGTCATTTTCTCTTGAGGGTCTCTCTTAATAGTTGTTAACTGCTCAACTAGAGACAAGTTATCTGATTTATCCTCAAAATTCTTAGTTAATGCATCCCCTAATTCATCCCATGAAGTAATAAAAACAACAGTTAAAGTTCTAAACCATTCTAGAGCCTTACCTTTTAGAGAGGCTGCTAAGAACTTTGTGGCCACATCTTCTTGAGTTATGTTGTGTATGCTGTAGATGGTGGTCACATCTCTTATGTGTTCAAAAGTAGTTTTCTACCCTTCACTTGTGAAATTAGGTATACTCTTTAGTGCCACCAAGGGCACATCATGATGTTGAGAAAAATTCAATGGACTACCCTGATTGAATGGTGCAAAAGAAAATGGTCTTGCCATTGTAGGAGTTGGAATCTGAAGATTAACAACTATATGAGCTATATTTGGTGTTGGATTTGAATCCTCCTCTAGATCTCTGGTTAGAGATCTGCCTCTTCTTCTAGAATGAAAGGGAAAAGGTCTCCTTTTTGAGGTATCAGGAGGTGTTGATTGAACTCTCCTTACAGGGGATGTTCTTTGAGTTGACCTACCTTTATGACTCCTTTTTGAGGGAAACTCTAAAAATTTGGTGGGCTTTGAGCTCCTAGTCTCAATCTTTCTCATAAACCTTAAACAAGGTTGGCCTAGATCTTTGAAATCAGTGGAGTTGCCAGATATACTTGATAGAGTATTTCTAAAAGTTTTTATTATGCAATCTGCATATCAGAGATAACATAATCTTCAGTAGTGAACTAGTCCCACCAGGTGTGCTAGAATTGTTATACACTGGCACCAAGTGGGGAATCCTTGAGCTTAAGCCTGTACTGATAATCTTTGTGTATTGAACTTGCTTGATCCTTTTGTAGATGAACCAACAAGAACCCCTTTGAACATTAATCTAATCTTTTACTAGTCCCACCAGGCATGCCAAAATTGTTATACACTAAGTTTGTGCCTTTGTCTCAAGCTCTCGTAGTCTTGATAACCTAGTATAACATGGGAATCATCTCCAGGTTGTGGGACCTATGCTAACTAAGATGAGACCTCTAGGTTCTAGGCTAGTTCCTCTTGGATAATCACCTTAATTTACTTCTAGACATGAAAGTAAACTTTTGAGGGAAAGGGATAGAAGGAATGCTTGGAAAGGGAAATGACTGAAAGCAAACTACCTACTAGGTGATGCACCAAAATTAGGGTTTGGATCTCATTATAGAGGAATGGAACCAATGAAAAGCTTAGGTCTAGTAGGTCACAACTTACTGAATAGGCTTGCATAAGTGTTTCATAGGAGGTCTGAACATAAGACACAACTTATGACCTGTAAGCAGACATTCACTTATGCAACTCAGTGTAGGATTGAAAAAAGACTCTTAGGGGGCTGAAGTATACCCACAAAAGCATCTAAATCAGATCAAACACAACAACACACAAAATCACAGAAAGTAAGAGGGATCAAGAACCCTAAGTTGTCATTGAAAACATACATATACTTTGATTCAATAAGAGAAGACTCAGACAAGGAAGCATAGGGACATGAATAATTGCCACAAAATACCTTTGCAATATCTAAATAATCAATGGGAGGTTATAGAATATGAAAAACTAGAGGGTAGGAAAAAATGCCATGGATAGCTTTCCAAGAAAAGGACTTTCTTTTTACAAAATGTGAACTCTGAGCTTCTTAAAGCTCCAAAACAATATATACATACTCAACTGCACACAGGCAGGAGTCAAAACTAACCTAACTAGGGTTACAAGATTTACAATACAATAATCAAACCCTAAAGGTACACTGATGACCCATCATCAAATTCTAAGAATGTTTTGTTGATCAAATCAAATCTTCCTTGCGTGTTGATCTCGTACTGAGCCCACCTGCAAACACAACAACCTCGATCCATCTACCCACCTACAACTCTACTAAGCCATGAAGGCTCACAAATATGATCCTAAAGATATTTTGGGTTTAAAATGATTAACCCTACAAAAGGTGGTGCCAAGCTCATTAAAGCTTCAACACGACATGGTACTCTGTAAAGTTTGCGGCGCTGATGTTCAGATCATCTATCATCATCCTTCCAACCTCCACTATTGTGAAGAATTAAATTCCAACTACCCACTTTGTCGTGCATGGCCACAAGAACAAAAGAATAGCAAAACCCTCATAGAGATATTTGAATTTGAACTACAATGGCTAGCTGGCCATTTTAAAACATAACCACTGATTCCCTCTAACTCCTGGCAAATGAATGGCTCAGATCTATCCTGAAATGGTCGCGAAGCCCTTTTGAAAAGTTGAAATCCATCTCAGCACACTAAAGCCAATGAAGATCAAGCATGTTAGCATATTAGAAAGTTCAAACCCACCATGGACCTTCCCTCTTTTAAGTCATTCAGGGACTACGCGACCGAAGACATTCGCTAAGTCGCAAAACACTTTCTACCTTTACCAGTTTATTTAGAGATTCAATGAACAAAGCATTCGCTGAATCACTAAGTCATTTGGAGCACTGCTAAACTATTATGTGAATGAGAAAACACATGAAACCCTTATCAGAATTGCCAAACATAGAGGACACTAAATTCCCTCAGTCGCCAAATCGCCAAATCGCCTAGCTTACAACCCTATGATCAGACGGTGGGAGCAAGATCTTATACCTCTAACACAACCCTTTAGATTATATGATAACCATTGATCCTCTAAGATGTTAGAAGCCCTGACCACTGAAAGAACTTGGTCCTATTGACAAATAAGCTAACTCAACACATGTGGACCAATCAAAAAATGCCAACTGTGCACACTTGGCACTGGACCCACTATAAACTCGGCATCTAATTGGATGGTTGGCTTAAGATCACATGGCTCTGATAGATTCTTTTAGATCATAAGACAACAGTCGATCCTCTTTTAAGATAGGCCCCACTAATGAACCTCCACATCATCGACCGCTAATGAATCAGAAGCTACCAAATCAAAAAATGTGGTAGTGGACCCACTCAACCTTTAAAATGCTACATGGGAAGGGAATCAATGGTCATCGCAAGATCTTATAGCTCTAATAGATCCCTTGTGAACTTACGAGAGCCATCAGATCTACTTGATTAGGACCCCATTCTGACAAATCACCCTGATACCAAATCTATGGCTAGTCTCATCCCCTCATGACTCAAAAGATTCCATGAGATTATTAGACAATTGTCAAATTAGAATTTTCACCACTGCCTACAGAAATAACCCCGCTTTGACCTAGCGATTCAGTGAACAAAGGTATTCTCTATTCATGAGATACTTTGATGAACTTTGGTTAAGTTGAACAAATACACGAACAAAGGGATTTCACTAATTCACTGAATCATGCATAAACTTAGGGTTACAACAAGCGAATGCCTGACTGAAGGAAGTTAACTATTCACTAAGTCATAGACCGCTTAGACTTGACCACCTAATATTTTGCGATTAAGAGGATTGTTGTAGTCGCCAGTTCAGCAATAGGAAAGGAAACCGCTAGGAAAAATAAGAGGACTGGTGACTAAGAAAAATATAAAGCGCACATGGGTTTCTGAAAACTTAAGTGGCGATGATAAAGTAACAACCAAATAGAAGATGGTCTAGGGTCCCTTAGGGTTTTTTATTAAACACCAACGACTAGTTTTGTGAATTTTTAGACTGCAGACCAAGGAGTTAAAAAGATTGTAGAGGCCAGGAAATAAGACCTAAAGTCATGAAATTTTTAGGGGTGCTTGGCAAGGTAAAACAAAGACCTTGGAGCAGATCTTGGCCAAATTTGCATGGATATGAAAATTAGGGTAACAATAACCATGCCTTAAGTTTCTTGAATAGGAAGGAGAAGCTAAATCATAGACATGTGAAGTGGATGTAATATCTCCAATCCTACACATTCACAATCAAGCATAAGAAAGGGGTACCAAACAAGGTTGTTGATGCCCTTAGCAGGATAAATCTAACTATCCAAGAGGTAAGGTTAGAGATGTGGGATTCCATTCCATAAAAGATATGTATGGTGACGATGAAGACTTTAAGGAATCATACCAGTTCTATAAGGACATGACAGGGCAGTATCATAGTACTTTCTCTAACTATATGCTACAAGAAGGATTTCTCTTCAAGGGGAGTCAATTGTGTATCCCCAAGGGATCACTTAGAGAGAACATTGTGAAAGAAAAGAATTGTGGGGGCCTGGTAGGTCATTTTGGGTTAGAAAAGACCCTAGAGTTGGTGAGGAGGTTCTATTATTGGCCAAAAATGCCAACAAATGTAAGGAGGTTTGTGGAGGCTTGTATGGTGTGCCAAAGAGAAAAGGGAGGGTCTTCAAATGCAGGGCTCTACACTTCATTTCCCATTCCCAATAGGCCTTGGGATGCTGTCAGTCTAGAGTTTGTGCTTGGACTTCCTAAGACCAAACAGGGGTATGACAATGTGTGTGTAGTAGTGGATAGGCTCTCTAAGATGGCACACTTCTTGCCATGCAAGAATAGTCATGATGTCTCACATATTGTAGGGATCTTCTTTAAGGAGACCATTAGACTACATGGATTGCCTCCATCCATAGTCTCCGACAGGGATCCCAAGTTTCTTGGTCATTTTTGGAGGACCTTATGGAAGAAGCTTGGGACAGATTTAACTTTCTCTTCTGCATACCATCCCCAATTAGATGGCTAGACCAAACTGGTTAATAAGTCTCTTGGCAACCTATTAAGGTGCCTAACCAAGGAACATGGTTCAAGTTGGGATTCAGTCATTGCTCAGGCAAAATTTTCCTATAATGACTCTATGAATAGGAGCACAGGAAAAATCCCTTTCTAGATTGTGTATGGAACTCATCCAAGGGATGTGATGGAGTTAAGAGACATCAAATCAATGGAAAGGAATAGTGCTCTGGCCAGTGACTTTGTAGAGGTCATGAGGGATCTCCATAAGGAGGTGAGAAGTAGGTTGGAGAAAGTGACAGTGAAGTACATGTTGGAAATTTGGCTGAGTTGATTGAATAGATGTTGTCATTATGGAAACATATGATCCACATGAAGATCTCACAGGTCAGAGAGCAGGTATGACAGAGCGCATTGCAAATTTGTCTAAGTATGAGACAGTATTTTCACCAATGTACCTAGACATAGTTTTTGTTTGCGACGTTGACTGGAGTAAGTTCAATGCTTGCACACTTGAACATAGACTCTATGGTGACTAATGATGACCCATCTCAGAGTGCAAGTCAGTATGGGATGTACGGAAAGAGTTATGACAATATTTGTTGAAGACAATGTTAAGCCAACAGGACAGATTTTGAAGACAGAATTGGTAAAGAGTTAAGGGATTTTTTTTTTATCAAAATAATGACTTAACAATATAAAGGGATTACATCCTAGATGTTTACCCTTGGATAAAGTTATTTTGTAATATGGCAGCTAACCAAGTAAATTTATTAACCTTAATAACTTGTATAAATATAATTGTAAAATGAAAAGAAAAAAAAGAGAATTGTAAGAAGTGATATGATGCGAGATATGTGATGTATATGTAATAGCAATAGTGAAAGAGCAGCAAAGAGATATTGATGTAAGCAGTATAAGGTTATGTACGTTGACCTCTTTTGTAATCAGTGTATATTATACATTACTTGTTTGGGCAGTGGGCTCAGCTAGTAATCACATTTTGTACTACCAACTCCTAACAGGGTTGAGGCTTCTAACAAGGCCTATAGTCCCTTAATCAGGGCTGATACACTATATGCTTGTAATAGACTCCTAACAGGGTCAACATCCTTAACATGATACTTTTGATTAGTGGATCTCTATGGGTTTCATCCCCACCAGGGTTTTCCCTTAGCCAGGGTTTCCTCAAGAACAAATCATGTGTTATGAGTTCTTTAGTTTTAATGCTATGCATGTTGTTTAGCTTCTTATGTTATGGATGTGTAAAGATAATCTGTTATATCCATAATTGTGAAAAAGATAAAGTTTGTAGAATACTGATTCACCCCCCCCCTCTTAGTATTCCCTATTTCTAACAATTGGTATTAGAGCTTAGTTACTCAGAAAAGAATCATTCAAGGAAAGCCTAGCAGCTGGAGTAAGATCTCTATGGATATGGATCAAGTACAGAAAAATCTTGAAGAAGCTCTTGAACAGATTGATATGCTTACTGATGAAAGAGACACTCTGAAAGGAAAATATGATGATGCAAAGAACCTCATTGAGAAATTGAAAAAAAAGTTGGAAGATCTGAAATCTGAAAAGGAATTCAAAGTTCTTGATGACAATTTAGAAAAATAAAATGAGATCCTTAAGCATGAACTAAAGATAGTAAATTTGAAGATTAGCTTGAAAGATGGAAATGGCAAGAATGAAGCAAAACTGAAATCTGAGAATGAAAGTCTAAAGACTGAAAACGAAGGACTAAAGTCTAAACTTGGAAATGTAACATCTAAACTTGAGAAAATCAATTTGCAGTATGTTGAACTTGAGAAATACAACAAGATTGTGAAATGCAAACTGACTCAATCCAAGAAACAACTTGAAAGGCTATATTCAACTAGTGAGAAGATTGATAAACAAGCATCTTTTCAGAAACCTTTCTATGATAAGATTGGTCTTGGATTCAACACTCTTAAAGAAAATGATGAAAGCAAGGAACCAAATCTAAAAGTATCTGAGAGCATAGATGACAAGAAGTCTGATGAGATCAAAAAATATGAAGATACACCTAAAGAAGAAGAATCACCAAAGCAAGAGGAATCATCCAAAGGTATGCAAAGAGAATTTAAAGGTAGATGTTTTGCCTGTAATACTATTGGTCATATGAAGAGAGATTGCATAGGTAAGCAATTTAAACCTCTTAATGGTTATTGTTATAACTATCATGGATTTGGACATAAAGCTATTGAATGTAGGAAACCTAAATTTGTTGAGAATAACAATAATAGTAGAATGTTTAGGAATACTAACAATGTAGATAAGAAACCTACTGAAGATATGAATAGAAGAAATGGAGTAATATGTTATAGATGCAACAAGGTTGGACACATTGCTAGAAACTATAGATCACAGATTAATCCACCTGGACCAAGATATGGAAACAATGGAATTTTTTGTCAAATATGCAACAAGATTGGACATACAGCAAGGTTTTGTAGAATGAACAATGGAGTTTTTCATCCTAACCCTAACCCTAGAAATCATGAAAGAAGAAATGAAGATGCAAGTAACAGACAAAAAGGTTGCTGTAGCAATACAGATGAAGTGAAGTTTGTTAAAAGCATAGATCAAGGAGACATATTCAACATTGAAGGTAATCAGAAAGGTGAAGTATCTATAATACCCCAAAAATGGGCTATAAGTTCATTAACCTCCTACATCCTCAAATCGAACGAAATCGACATAGAAGTCCTAACCTAAGGCACATCTAAACATCATCAAATCCTAATTGATTATCTTAAATTTTGCATCAAGGAATATTCCTAGTAATATTCCTAATCATCATAATTATCTTTAATTTTATAATTATTTGGTGATAAATCCTATTTATCCTAAAGTTTGATTAATTGAATATTCTCAATATTTAATTAATTGGATTTAATTCTGCCACTTAATTATTTAATTGAATTTAATTATATTTATTCCTAAGTATTATTATTTAAATTTGACAATAAATCAAAATTCCTATCATTAATTGATTAAATTCTTATTTAATTAATTAAAGCAAGTTGTCATATTTAATGATATTATTTTTGAATAAAAATTTGATTAAATGATTGATTAACCCATAAATCAATTATTTTATGTTTCAAAACCAGTTAAGTTGAGAATAAATCACTTTATTTATTTATTAGTTCATAATTATCCATGTGCACAATCAAAGAGCAGTTAAACTCCAAATCAGAAAATCAATGCAAGTTATTGACTTTTTGGAACTCAACATCATTTTTGAGTTTTAAAGCTGATCTAAACTCTAATTTGAGTTAAAAAGTTGTTTTTGCATGATTTGCATGTTTTTGTGAATTAAATTATCTTTATTATCAGATAACTCAAAAATCAAGATGAGTTAATCTGAGTGATTTATGGCTTTTTTCCATGCACCTCTAAAGCCCTAGATTTCTATAAATTAAAGCCTCAGCTCATCTCAAAGGATCTCATATTTTTGCACAATCACACTAGAGAATTGCAATTGGGAGAATCAAAGCTTATTGCGAATCAACATTGTTGTGAGATTACTTTTGTTTTCATATTATTGTTAGATCAATTCATAGCATATCAGTGTTTACATATCATAGATTTCATATCATTTTCCATACTATTGCATAGAAAATCCAAAAAAATAGATTAATTGCATTCAATTCATATCTAGATCAATTGCATTCAAATCCTTCATTTAGGTGTCATCTAGGTCATTGATCTCGATAACAATCTGAGAACATCAATCTCACACCTATTAGAAGGCAGTAAATCGCTTGGTTAAATTAGATTTCAATTTTGCACGATTTTGATTATAGCTAACCTCTAATGTTTTACTGAAGTTTTTTGTCTACAGATCAGGTACAATTTTCACACGCACAGTATCAAGTGGTAAGAATGAATCTTTACCTGACCTATCTCAAAGCACTTAATTTATGAAAATTATAGTAGATTAGGAACTTAGATTGGTGTAGAAGTAGATTTATGATGAATTGAGTCTTGTGCAGTTAATGGAAGGTAGTTTATGATGTTCTAATGCTATGGTTAAGAGCACAAAGAAAAATATTATGTTTTGCGAGATCACAAGAAGTTTTAAGTTTTGCAGGTTAGCAGAAACAACTTTTTGGAAAGAAGCGGCAAAAGAATTGAATGCAATGTCAGACCTAAGTAAGATTGAAGTAATAAAAGGTTATGATCAGTGTTATTTGATCATCAAAGTGAATACAAGTGTTAAGGAGATCAAAGATCAGTGATTGGAAGCATTTTGCAATGATTTGGTGAAGGATTTGAGTGTCGAATCTATGCAAGCCCTAAAATCATGAAATCGAGGTATTTTACTTGACAAATATGTGAATCAGTAAAAGGAATTTGAAGTAATCATGGATGTATCTTTAATTCAAAATGTCAGAGATAAAAATAGACCTAGAATGAAGAGGGAACCAGTAGAACCCTTGGAAGAAGACCCTAGGTTAGCTTTATCATCCGTACCAGATGGAGTTTTGCATTTAGAGAATGTAAGAAGTTATCTTGGATGCAAGTTAGAAACCATCAATGATAGTGATTTTACAAATGAGTATCAGAAGATTTACAACTAGGACATGTCATTGAAAGAAGGATATGATCATTTGAAAGACAATGAGATTGTTAAGTATGCATTGCAGTATGAGTTTGATAATGAAGAATGCACTAAGATAATCCTTAGGAGAATTCATAATGGGAAGTTTTGGCTAGAAGATAGAATGATAGATATTACAGCTGATTTGATTCATGAAGTCACTGGACTATATAAATCTAGAGCTATTCCTTTAAATGAGAAGAACATGAGAAAAATAGTCATTGATAACACTAATTCATCCTATAATGACAGAGGAATTGTAATTAGTAAGATCCAACAACATGATGTTAGATACTTGTGCAAGATCCTAACAACTAAGTTTTGTGCAAATTCAAGAGAGGATGACATGGCAGCTAGAATGGTACACATAGCTTATTTGATGTGTGTTGACAAAGTGCTAGTTGATATGTGTGAAATTCTAAGAATTCAATTGTTTGAGAACTTGGAGAAGATTAAGAAGGCAAAGTATGCACAATTTAGATTTTCATCTTTGATCACTTACATGTTTTTTCATCTATTGAGAAGATTTCCTTACACCATTGCAAGTGACTAGAATGATGGACAAAATACAATGGAAAGGATCAATAAAGTGTATATGAGGCATGTTACTAACAAAGTAAATGAGAGTGCAATGTTGGTGATGAAGACTTTTCAGAACTTGGTATCTAGCAGATCAAGGATTCCATAGTCTCTTGTGGAAAAATACAAAAATGAAGTATGTTTTGTGGTTGATACTAACTTTACCTACATTGAAGAAGTAGAACCTAGAATTGAGCTCATAGACCCTCTTGGTTATGAAATATCTGAAACTAAGACAAAAGAATATGTGAGTAGGCTACTTAAGTGCAAGGTTGACACTCATAGTAATAGATTTGGAACTTTTGAAGAAAATTCCAACTCCACAAAGGCTATACTTGAGGAGAAACGGTCTAAGAAAAGAGTTGAGAGAACTATTAAGAGAATATTGAAAGATTCAAGAATGATAGAGAAAGAATTCTTAGTGGCAAAGAAAATAGCAGCAGCAATCAGAGATATTTGAAAGAAAGAGATTTTTTCAGTACCTCCCTTGTCATCTAGTGTAGTAAAACATGAAGCTACACCCATCAAGGTGAAAGTAGAGGAACCTGAGAAGGAACATGAAGCAAGAAAACCTACTAGGTCTACCTCCTCCACATTGAGCAAGAGAGTGAAAGAAATTTCAACTACACTTGGTAAGAGGCAGAAAAATTTGGTGCCACCATTTCCTAGGAAAGTTGTAGAAATTAAAGATGACGACACTTCTGTTAAAAAGAAAGCATGGAAACCTAGAGTTGAGAGAATGAATGAAGAGATTATAAAAGATGGAGACTTCACTAAGATGGATAAATAATATGATCTTTATGACTACTTAGAGAGATTGAATCTTGAAAATTTAGTGGTCAAGCACATGATTCTAGCTAATAAGAAGTTTGACACTATTCAGGGTAAGATACCTAATGACTTATTCAAGAAACTTGTTAACAGGAAGAAGAGAGCACAAGAGGAAGACAAATCTATCAGAGAGAATCTTGTGAAGAAACTATGTGATGTGAGAGATGATGAACATCTTAAAAAATTTGGAATCCCCTTAGCACCCATTTAAGGACAAAAAGGAGAACCATTCAGATCATGGAAGGACAATTTGAAGAAGTGAATGTAGAGACTAAACAAGCAATAGTTAAAGTTATGGCAGAAATTGTTGGAGAGCCATCAGTTACAGTAGAGCAAGTAGAAGAAGCAGAACAAGAGGACATTCCCTCTCCACCAGCTATAAAAATTGAAGAAGAATCTATGAATGTTGAAGGTACAAAGATCACCTTGGATACTGATGATAATGTATTCAAGAATCTAGAGAACATTGTTGACAATTTGGCTCTTGATGAACCAGATAGAACTACAGAAGAAGAGTAGACCCGATCTATTGTTGAAGAACCCAAAGTGACAGAAGTATAAGCACATGTACCCTCTAAAGAAGAAATCGGTCTTACTCTTGAGATTGGAAAAAAGAAGCAAATTGGATCTTTGTTTGAAGATCTGGGAAAAGGAGTAGATGATGATGATGAAATGGAATTGATCACATCTTTGAACAAAATCATTGGGAAGAATAAGAAAGTTAAAAGTCTTGAAGGATGTCTAAAGGACCTTACTAAAAAATTACAAGGTGTTCTAACTAGACAGATTGTAGAAGCAGACCCTCTAGACAAAGCAAAGAAAGTGATGAGCACTTTTGATGATGAGTTCACTAACTTATCTGAGATTGCAAAGGTAAAAGCACAGGAAGACTATGAGGCTGGAATACTTTTCAACATCAGCCAAAATATCAGCAATGATATCAACAATCTTGATATCTATATCAAGGACTTGAGGAAGAATTTGGGAATAGGAAAATCTTTGTACATACAGTGTACAAAACTAGAGACTTTGACAATAGAAGAAGATGAGAAGATCAAGTTGAAGGAAGAAGAAATTTAGAATGAATCTAACCTTCTTTCTAGCCCTAATGTGAAGGTATTTGATGTTGAGAAGAAAGTTTAGAAGCTTTATGATGAAATCAGAATTTTGCAAGATGAGAGAGATAGAAAAATGAGAAGATTCACTCTTTTGAAAAATGAGAAGATTCACTCTTTTGAGAGAGCACACTTCTATGAAGTTAAGAATTACTAAATAGCAGTTGGAAGAATGTCTTTCAGCTAAGACGTATTTTTAGAAGTTTAACTTTGAGAACCTCCAAGCATGTCAAATAGCATCTTATGGACTTAGCACACTACTCAATGTGGTAGATTCCATTAAGAAATCATAGGAGAAGGAGATAGAAGCTATGAAGATTGATTTTGCATATTGTGTTGCTAGCCTACCGGCTTTGCAATAATGAATTTAGGTAAAATCTTTTTGTGTTATAGTTTTGTAGCCCTCCCTACCGTTATTTTGTCATTGTTGTCAAAGGGGGAGAGATATTTGGTAGAAAATTGATAGTATATGATAAAGATTGATACTCTTAGGGGGAGTATTGTATTAGAGATAAGATTTTTGAGGAGTTATAAGGATAGTATATATATGTTATACTATGGCCACAATTTTGACAATTTTTGAGATTTTTGAGTTGTACACTTAGCCAATTTTCTCATATGTTGCCACCAATGACAAACGGGGAGATTTTTGGAAATTTGGCTGAGTTGATTGCATATATGTTGTCATTATGGAAACATATAATCCACATGAAGATCACACAGGTCAGAGAGCAAGTATGATAGAGTGCATTGCAAATTTGTCTAAGTATGAGATAATATTTTCACCAGTGTACCTGGACATAATATTTGTTTGCGATGTTGACTGGAGTAAGTTCAGTTCTTGTGCACTTGAAAATAGACTCTATGGTGACTAATGATGACCCATCTCAGAGTGCAAGTTAGTATGACATGTACAGAAGGAGTTATGATAGTATTTGCTGAAGACAGTGTTAAGCCGACAGGACAGATTTTGAAGACAGAATTAGTAAAGAGTTAAGGGATTTTTTTTTTATCAAAATAATGACTTAACAATATAAAGGGATGACATCATAGATTTTTACCCTTGGATAAAGTTATTTTTTAATATGGCAGCTGACCAAGTAAAGTTATTAGCCTTAATAACTTGTATAAATATAATTGTAAAATGAAAAGGAAAAAAAGAGAATTGTAAGAAGTGATATGATGCGAGATATGTGATGTATATGTAATAGCAATAGTGAAAGAGTAGCAAAGAGATATTGATGCAAGTAGTGTAAGGTTATGTACCTTGACCTCTTTTGTAATCAATTTATATTGTACATTACTTGTTTGGGCAGTGGGCTCAGCTAGTAATCACATTTTGTACTACCAACTCCTAATAGGGTTGAGGCTTCTAACAAGGCCTCTAGTCCCTTAATCAGGACTAATACACTATATTCTTGTAATAGACTCCTAACAGGGTCAACATCCTTAATAGGATACTTTTGATTAGTGGATCTTTGTGGGTACCATCCCCACTGGGGTTTTCCCTAGGCCAAGGTTTCCTCGAGAACAAATCATGTGTTATGAGTTCTTTAGTTTTATTGATATCCATGTTGTTTAGCTTCTTATGTTATGCATGTGTAAAGATAATCTATTATATCCATAATTGGGAAAAAGATAAAGTTTGTAGAATACTGATTCACCCCCCCCCTCTTAGTATTCCCTATTTCTAACAGTACAAAGAAGCTGTAGACAGTAAGAGGAGAGATCTCCAATTTTTAGTGGGAGATTTGGTGATGGTTCATCTAAAGAAAGATAGACTACCTAAGGGAAAGCATAGTAAGTTAATTATGAGGAAGATAGGTCCTTTCAAAGTTTTTCAAAAATGTGGTCAGAATGCTTACAAGGTTGAGTTGCCACCAGATATTGGGCTCTCAAACACCTTTAACATCTCTGATTTGTATTCCTACAAGGGACCTAAAGTGGTAGATACTAATGAAGAAACATTTCCCAAGGATGATCATGAGACCATCAAGGCCCTTCCTAAAACCCAAGCACCTAAGATTGGATGTGTTCTAGATATGAAGGGAAGGAAAGAAGATCAGGAGTCAGGTATACTTGGAATATCTCATCAAGTGGAGGAACAAACTAGTGGAGGATGCTATTTGGTTGACTAAAATAGAAATCCAGAAGTTGGGATACCAAGTGTCCACTCTACCAACTCAAGAGACTTGAGTTTTATTGGCCTAGGGAGTATGCTGCAGGGCACCAAGGCACTCCAAGAAACTTCAACGGAGGCATGGGTGATAGGAAAGGATAGCCTAGGAGATAGGATCCATTTGTGGTCCTAAGATGTAATAAAGACCAAGTGTGAGGTCAATTGTCACTATGGTAATCTTATAAGCCAAAGTTGCTCAATTGGACCAAATGGTCAAAAATGCTTAGATTTGTTGATTTTTGGTAGGTTTTGGTAGTTTAGGCTTAAAATGGGTACGTTAGATCCATCTAGACCTTGGTTGGGTCTAGTTAGAGCCTAGGAGAAAGAATTGCATAAGTTGCAAAGCACCTTTCAAATTTTCTTGACAACTTTTTAAAAATTGCTCGACAACTTTTGAAAAGTTGCTCAAAACATATAAATCGATTGAGAACACCTATTCAGGTGGTTCTAACCGGTGGGATGGACAACTTTTCAAAAATTGCTCGACAACTTTTGAAAAGTTTCTCAAAACATATTAATCAGTTGAGAACACCTATTTAGGTGGTTCAAACCATTGGGATGGATTTAAAATCCATGAAGATCAATCAACCAAGAGGTTAGATCATATTGTAACTAGAGGCTTAAAGAATTGAAGAAGAAAACCTTGAATTTCTAGAAATTTGTGCATTACTAGTGGGTGGTATGGCTTCATACAGTCAGATAATGATTTCTTAGTCATTTTAGAAGTAAGAAAATTGTTTTAAGAAGTTAATGTTTTTTGTTTGAATTGATTTGGACATTCCAATCGAAAGTTGTATCCATTTTGGTCTCAGTGTTCCTGAACAACCTTGATTTTTAGGGACTCGGTGAAATGGAACCCTAACTTGCAATTCCACTAGTGGAACCTCATGAAACTAAGGGGAATGCAAGTTAGGATAATGGTATCAAAGAATCCAGAGGCTAGAGGTGTGGAGAGAAGGTTTGGTGGCCTCCCAAACCAGTCCTAGGTCAAACATCTTTATGTGTTTGACTAGGAAAGGAGTATCAAAGTGGAGAAAGACCTTGCATATGACTCATAGAACCCAATTAATTGTTGATTTAGGTGTTATAAGGTTTTAAAATGATTTCTATAAGGTTTTGGGGTCTTGGGAACCCATCCTATTCATTCTCCATTAGGAACCTAGCCTAACTTGATAAATTAGGCCTCTGGACTTAGTGAGGGTTTGGGGGTGCTGGATTAGGATCAGCTTGAATGCTTTTGGGATCTCTAGGGGGATCCAAAAGGGTTTTTGAATATGTGTTTAGTTTCATAGGTCCTTAAGTATTTTTGGGAATTAAAGGCCTAGATCAAGTTTTGGAGGGCTACAAGGATTGTAGGCCTAAAGGGTGAAATCGATGTTGTGAGTTTGTAGGATCCAAATTGGTTGTGGATCTTGATTGGATTGGGTCGTAGAATTTTGTCTCCACTCTTGGAAAAATGTGGTTTGAAGCTATAAGGGAAACAACCTTATAGGGCTCATCAATAGTGTGTCCCTGGTGTGGGTAAATAGTCTAGATTGGACCTTAGAATCTATTGTTGAGTCAATTTTAGTAGTATAGACCTTAGTTTGGTGGTTGGCTACAGTGCTCTACATCATCTCCTCTCTTTCTCTCCTCTCTCCCCTCTCTCTCTCCTCTCTCTCTCTCCTCTCTTTCTCTCCTCTCTCCTCTCTCTCTCCCTCTCCCTTTGCCCTTCCCTCCCTCTCTCTCTCTCTCTCTCTCCTCTCTCTCTCTCTCTCTCTCTCTCTCTCTCTCTCTCTCTCTCTCTCTCTCTCTCTCTCTCTCTCTCTCTCTCTCTCAGATCTAGAGAATTAACCTCCACTTTTTAATGTATATTTAAAGGTTTCATATACCTTTTTGTGTACAATGTACCTTAAATGTTCTTAGATCAATTTTTATGCCACTATTAGTTTCTAGAACATATGATGAGCGTACGGTGGTTCTACATCTGTGTGAAATTTCTTTTCGAGAGTTAAAAAATCAATTGATTGTATTCAATTGAGGGGAAGTCCATTAACATCTACTTATATAGTATAGTCAGACCACTGAAATTACAAGAGTTTGTAGAAAATCCTGTGCTGGATACTTTCAAGAGGATTTGGGCTGAAACTGTCTGTCCTCAAATCAACTGTCCAGGTATTTTTTTGAAATCATTTTGTATATCAAATAATATAATACATACTAATATAAAAATTTATATTATAATATTAATGCTATGCTATTATTATTTAATATCAATATTTAAAATGAAAGTAATATTAATATAACAAAAATATTAACATAACAAAAAAATAATTTAATATGAAACTTGAATTAATATTAACATAAAAAGAATACAACTTAATATAACACAATTAATATTACTATTAAAAAATACATTTATTATGAAACTTGAATTTGGGAAAAGTGAGGCAATTGAAATTTCAAAATAGGTGGGCTTTTTCAGATATCTGATATTATAGGATATCCAATTTTATCGGATATCCGATTAGGCTTGGTATTTGCTTGGGCAATACCAAACATGGGTGGTCAACCCTTTAGGCATGTTTCAGGAGATAGTTCTTGATACCGAGACTTCGACCATGTATCTGACGACTATTTTTCACCCAAAATTGATGAAACAAAAAGGGTTTCTTAAAGATATTATCAGCTTTCCATCAATATAATTGCTGTCAAATTTTGAGTTCAGTAAGTAATTATTACTTATTTTTCAATTGAGTTATCTTTAAAGTTGTAATTGACATACTGATTGAAAAATAACTATAACTTTCAAACCATTTAACCTTTTTGAAATCTGAAACACGTGTCACATTCTATGCTTCAGATACTATACGAAAAAAAAAATTTTAATTTGGTAAAATTTTGAATTAATTAAGGTGGTCAGACATGAGAGTTTTTTTATTCTGAAAAGTTGTAGCAGAAAATTCATAATTAATTATTTATTTAACCAAAAATTATGAAAAAAAATATGTCACATCCGGGCATGATTCTACTACTTATATCTAGAATCTTGGGAAAATATATCATCATTTGATTGTGATTAAGGTGGTCAGACATACATGTACTCTTTATCTTTTTCCTGAAATTTTTGTAGTACTACATTGAAATCTAAAATTTTGAACAATTAGATAAAAAAAATTTCAAACAAGGGCTAGTAGTTTAGAAACTACATTCAATTTCCTATAGATTCTATTACAAATTTTTCACATAAGGTTCATAAGATGTCCAACGTTTTACATCAAGTTAGCTAACCCTAATTTTTTTATTTTTCATTGCCACTTAAGGCCATAGTTTGGTATACCATGATCCTGCACATACCCATCTCCAACTATATAAACCGATAAATTTGATTTAATTAATGTTTAATAATGTTATGGGAGAATGTTTTTATGAATAATCACCATCATGTCACATCTTATAGATTATTTCATGAACATCATGGGTTGAGGATACAAAAAAATAATGTACATGTGTAATAGTGAAACAATTTGCATGGGGTTCCTAATTAAATTAATTAGGCATGTCATCCAATAAATCAAAACCATTTTCTCAAATTCTTAATCTAGGGAGAGGTAAAATTAGTTTTTAAAAATGTTGGATGAGACCACATATATTGATACATTCATGAGATGAATCCACAAGTCGAGTTTAAGTATCTAAGAGAGGAAAACATCTCATAATTTGGACTACTTTGATATTAAGGCTAGAAGAATTTTGCCTTAGGAGGTAAGTGCAAGATTATGGTAAACTTATGAACAAGAATTAAAAAATCAAGGATCATGATGTAATACAACAATATTTAGAGGGTCAAATAAGGAATTAAACTCTTATCCTTATCATTTGGTCCCCCATTTTATCATACATGTGAGTAGTCGATTCGTGCATGCTAAATTGATGAAGATTGTAAATAAAATGAGTAGAGAGATCTTAAAAGAAATATGGTTGTATGATACATTATGCTTTTGGTAGACCCACATTTTGATTACTAAACACATATATCATTAGTATCACTTGTTGAGAGCTATTGGTAAAATGAAAAATAGTAATCATCACTATTTATATTTCAATACAAGTGAAAGTTATCACATACCAAAATGAAAATGAATATTCTCAATTCAAGAATTTGAGTCACAAGGATATGATCAAATAGATCCTATGAATACATATAATATGCTAAGAAAAAGAAAGGCAATATATTCTATAGGGTTGTGAAAAATTTGGAAATGATAAATATGAATTAAAAAATGACAATGTTTTGCATAAGTTTGTCAATGAATTGAAACCAATGTGTCCCCCTCAATCTACATAAAATGGAGTCATATAAAGACTACATATTAATAATGATGCATAATTTTTTTTAAAATTTGGAACCAAGGTGGTTTCCTCAATCTATGCATATATGACTCTTGTAAAATAAATTATAATTTGCAAGATGTGCAATATGACCTCCTCAAATTGAGTGCATACATTATTATGAAATAATTTTTAGAAGGATAAATGGTATAATGGGTGCATATGACAATACATTATCCCTAGCATGTAAACAAGACACTAATTTCACATAAGATTTCATGTGAATGGATTTTCTTTAATACAACCATAAAAAGTGGGGATAATTGATTTGAACAAAATAAGATAAATGATCATGTGCTAAATATGATCATGTAATGCAATAAGAATTCCATGTAAAATGTAAGCTTTCATAATAACAAAAGAAAGGTTGTGTAATCTAATGACATGAAAACATTGCAAAAGAAAATCTAGATAAAGAATATGATCATATAAATAGTGAAGGAAAAAATGCCATGTAAGGTGTAATCATGCAAAATTAATTTGGAGATTATATCTCCAACTATATAAACCGATAAATTTGATTTAATTAATGTTTAAAAATGTTATGGGAGAATTTTTTTATGAATAATCACCATTATGTCACATCTTATAGATTATGTCATGAACATCATGGGTCAAGGATATAGAAAAAGAATGTACATGTGTAACAACACAGAGCAATTTGCATGGGGTTTGATTTAATGTCGTGTCAACAAACCCTTAGAACATAGGGTTAAATATGCACTAAACAAAAAAAATTTGAAAGTAAATAAATACATCAAGTGCATAAGTACAATATAAATCACAAAGCATAACTAAGATGTAATTGAAAGATGTAAATGGAAATCATCATGGGACCGTGCATTAAGAGGAGGACTTAAGAGCTTCCAAGGATTCTATGATAATCCCAAACACTTGAAAGAATATACAAAAGAATTTAAGCCACCACATGAGAGTTTGTACCATGTCCACAAACCTCACAAAATAAGACCAAACCATCATCAATGGTCGTTAATCGAGGAGACAAGTTTATCCTTAGTGAAATCCAAAATAAGGTTCATTTTAAACCCAAATCAGAAAGTGATCATATTACACTATAAAAAATTGAAAAATAGAAAGTAAATGCTTGAAAACCATCTTGAGAACACTAGGAATCCAAATATAAAGTTACTTTTTGAATAGACCCTCAAGAGCTACCCACTATCGCAAATGCACTAAAACAAATACAACATAACAAATTGCAAATGTGTCACAATGTTTTGCATATGTGCTACATTATTCTGCATACACACTACACTATTATACATATGAACTAGAAGAATAAACATTTTTGATAAAAGAATAATAAATGCACCAAACATGAAGGTCAATAATTTTTAAGAGCATGCAAATTGAGGCAAGATTAAAATTCCCAAAAAGGAAATTTAGAATTAAGCCACAAAATTAAAACCCATTTTCTTAAATACATCACCAATATCCAATAAATTCTTGTTCTGAGAACAAAAAAAAGATAGTATAACTCCAAAAAATTCATACATTTAAAATTTCAAAACTTAAAATGCTTCTAAAAACCTAGCTGGGTAAAAGAAAACAATGATCTAATGTGGGGGAATGGTAATTATCAGCCCACGATTCTATAGAAACTTACTTTATTCAAAAAGATGAAATGAAATATAAAAATAGAAAGTGACAATAATGAAAATGGGTGAAATAAATTAAACTCTTTGTGGAAACAAAAATAGCTCCATACAAAGAATAGAAATGACAACACATATCCAACAAGCCACTGCTCATGTGGATTTGACAAGCGTATCAAACATAATGAGCAATTTAGTGATTTCCTCCTAAACTATTTGGAGCAAAATCCAAATTCTCAACAAGCAAAAGTGAGGAGTAAACCCTTTTCCTCCAAATATAAAGTCACTTAAATCCAAAAAAGTCCTTTAAATAAAATAACTTAAATAAATTAAATGACTATAGAATTCCTAAAATTAAATTAAATCAATTCCAATTAAATAGAATTCAACTATGGAAAATTAATAGGTAAATAAAATTAAATCCCCAAAAAATTAAAAATTAGCATTTAATTTCTAACTCCATTGCAATAGCTCTAAAAACTTGAAATGTACAGACATGAATACTGGTCTAACATAATATGCATGTATGAAGTTTGGATTTTCACACATTTACCAGAGGCATAATATGAATTAAGGATATATCAACAATATAGAAATGATATTGGCTCAGTAATGAATGGCTGATGAAAATATCTCGTGTGTCACTGCCAAGGATAAGACATGCTCAAACCTGCAACTTAGGTGATATAGTATACAATTCCACAGAAACATGCACACATCAAGTACAATTGTACATAGAATATATAGCTGAAGCACATTCTCAAATAGTAAAGAGAATGGGTGACTATGACTTCATCCCTCTTTTTACAATTAGATCAGGCAAGATTCATAAGAACAATAATATAGGCATAATTACATAACAAAAACATCAATAAATTGTAAACATATAGATAAATATTATCATATACCTTCATGGCATCTACTAGCACACATATCAGCTATGCATTATCATTAATAACCAATATTTAAGAATTTCAATTATAAACTCTTTTAAGTTAACTACATCATTTGCTTAAATAATATTAATTAACACTAATGGCATTAACCATCATTTAATCAATATATTTTGATCCATCTAAGATAACATAGGATAACCACCAGTTATCATGTACAACCATCAATTAATAACAAAATCTCATCAAAGATCCTTTACTAACATCATAGTATTTCAGTTAATGCAACATATGTTTCTATCTACATTAACTAGTATTTAATATCAAGTATATGTACTTTGTTTTGATTGCAACCCAAGGTCCAAGACTATATTACCTCTTTTACCATGATGGGTTTGGAGAGACACTGCATACTCCTCCCAAGACTTTACTTACTTCTAGAAGTCACAAAAGCTAAGGTGGAAACATATCACACATTAACTTGCTGAAACATCTTTTAACCAATACCAATAACATAAATGTTCCTTGGATCCATAAAATGATGTGGATTAATTCTCATAAAAGTGTTTAGGTGTAATACATATCTATATATCAGCATCAATTCATATTCTTACCATCCATTATGGTTTTAACTCAACCCAACAATAGCACAAGCATAGTCTCAAGCTATGCACCTCAATAATCAACAATAAAGATCAATTAATCATGAAGAGCTTAGCCTTCAATGAAATAAAAATAAAACTCCCTTTACAAAGTTACCCTTAAATTACATTTTTAGCATCTAACATAGAAGCATACCTAAACCTTTCTATTAAAAAATTCATACATTGGTTAAAATAATCAACCAAATAAATTATTTTCCACCACTTCCCATTTAGAAATTACACCAATTCACACAATATAATTCCAATTACTATAATTTTGTCATCTTTCCAAGAAATGAGAGCAATTCATCCACTTATTTTCAAGAATTTAATCATTTTAAGTGACACTTTGTTTATGATACAATCTCAAATTCATAAATTTCATAACATAGTTAGCATCAAAACTCATAAAGCTTGATGATATATGAACATAACAACATGATGATCCATTTCTATCACTAACATGAAACAATGAATATATATGCATTTTACACCAATACATGGCTCACGAGTAGACATATGCCAGTGCTCTGGGGTACAATATAATGATCTCATCTAAATCTATAGTACATAGTCCATAATCTAAATCTCACTTAGTGGATTGATAGTGTTGGGCCTCACACAATACAATGAGACCTTCCATACAAGACCATGTGACCTATATCCCTTATTTGTATGAAATGTTTAGCCTCTAATGGAGAGTCACCACTCTAAGGTGGGTAGTGGGGCTTAGCTGCATAATATCCTCATATACGTGCATAATCAAGGGTTCCATGCATATTCTTCCTCTTATACACTCACCAAGTTCATTTCATATGCCCTTGGAGAGGAATCACATTACAACAAAATAACAAAACTCAAAAACAATAAGGATAACTAGCTTAGCCACCAAAGTTCATCAATTAGAGAAAATAAATCATCAACTTCAATAATAAGATAAGAAAATCCATGGAATTCACAACAATACATTATGAAATGTAACCACAAGATATATGTGCAATAAATATCACAATTTGTGGCTAAATCATCACAAATAAAATAAACAAGTTGTTGGTCCATGTAAATATGGCTACATCTAGCCACCTAATGAGGAAGGAGGGAATAATCATCTGGATATCACAATAGCCCTACATGTGGCACAAAATGAGAATGCTAACAACACATGGAATTGATTGTACACCTCATCTACACTCTACATTAGGTGGTACAAAATGAGCATGCCACACACCCAACATGACCATATACCAAGAGAATAAGGCACACAATAGTCGTATGTGGTAGTGCACCGGCAAAGAAAGCTTACATAGGTCACACTCTAAATAGAAATACCTCATGGAGAGAGCACACACAAGACATTATTTTAGCCCACAATATACATTACTAGGTCCCTCCCATATTCCTTTCAATACATGAAAAATCAATCAACCATGGGTGCCCATCTACAAGAATGCAAGAACCTACCTATCACTTTGCATTAAGGAGGAATACAATAACATATACATAATGCACACTTCACATATCTATGTACATTTCATCATGTCCTTGAGCTTTAATCAATACCATCAACAACAAAACATCATAAATAACACTTTATCAAAACATCAGTGGGTTTGGCATCATATCTAGTACATCATGTTAGAACATGTACAAATATAGGATCTATCACATCATGGGAAAAAATATCTCTCATGTTGGAAAACAAAAGTATACATATATGCATGAGTCATCCATGATAATAAATATATCCATAGAATCTCACATTAAATTATTGATACCATACTCATGAATTGTAGGAATTAAGGGTAATCACATATGAACCATGCACTTGGGTCCATTATAAGGTAAATCATTAATTACCTTTCCCTCGAGAAGTGGAAGATAATGTTTCTTTGCATTGTCATTACACATACATCGCAAAACTACCTGAGGAATTTTTAATGCTACTTCCCCTTCACATAATAACTTACAAATACTTATATATAGGTTGACACTTAACAAGGAAAAAAAAATGCAAAAAAATGATGGTATGGTTCTCCCATACCTATATGAAAACATAGCCTCCATGGATGGGTGTATAAATTCACCACCTCATAGGTACACAATGCAAGCACTAGTTATACGCAACACTCAACACAGCATTGGTACTCGATGTTCACATTCACAATTAGTACTTTTCCATGAAAGGAATACATCACTATGGCATAAATTCCATTTCTTCTAAAAAACTAAGGAACACAAGCATTACAATTTGATTAAAAGTACTCTCTAACATCCATAATAATTTTTAGACTAGATAACATTACCCATCATTCATATTTTCTCATTCCATCTCTTCACGAGTCACACTGTTTCAACATAACACAAAGTTGATTACCAATTCCATAGAAATTCCACATCAATGTGGTGATGATATTTCATCTTATTATGTATACTTGTCAACACTTATCGAGCTTTACAAATCATAAGGAAATAAAATTTGATTGAAAAGATGATTAGCATAAAATGAGAACACATTTTCATACTCTAATCAAGGGAAGATAATATCTTTTACTCCATACATATCTATTTTCCAAATCAAGGCATTCATATTTCCTCTATAGAGCATTCAAATTTCCACTCACAAGAACATGAAATTATTTCCTTAACTTCATATATCCACTTAACATACAATGCATCAAATTTTATTGTACTTCTAATGTCTTTATCACTAAGAAGTATCTTTGTTAATTTCATATAAAGAAATTGGAAAAAAGAGAATAGGTCAATAAGGAAACATTTACCATTTCAATCTAGTGAGAAAAAAACATGATTAACTCCCAATACACCATCTTGTAGACACATGGAATCATTTATAACTATAGACAAGAAAAACTTACTTTTACACAATTATCATGATCAAATATATTCTATGTCTACCTTTTGCATTCATTAAGCACTAAGAATAACACATAAATCAAGGCCACACAATATCAAATCAATAATTTATAGAACAAGAAGGCATAACACAAAAGAGAAATAAGCATGAAGTCATATCAGCCATCAGCATGACCTCCCCAAAAGAACACTAAGGCACACACAAGCCTTTCTAAGAAAAAGGACATGAAGGGAAATACACACCCAACCTTAGATGACTCTCAACTAAGGTCTATAATCCAATTGTGCAATTAAAAGAAAGGGCCTAGGAGGCAAGCTCATCAACAAACTGAAAACTAGGGTTGGTAACCCCAACCATCTATTGACATGCTAAGGCATATGAGAAAGAAGACTCATGACTAACTCACCCAACAAGCACGCTACAACAATAAAATTGGCAACAACATTAACTAGAGATCCCAACACTCCAACATGGGCTCTGATATTTGAAACTTCTATTTCATAAGCTTTTGTCATGTAAAAGAAAGATGAAGGATATTGTGTACAATAATATTATGAAAAATAGATATACATAAAACTGATATAAAAATATTCTAAATATTTGTATATGAAAAATAACAATATACATGTCAATAAAATTTAATGTGTAAATAATTTACCATGTGTAAAACTATAAAAGATCTCATAGAATAATATGCAATAAACATCCCCAATTTAAGAAGTTGGTTGATATAATATAAATATTTTTTATAACAATGTAGAATATCATCAATAAGAAGGAAATATGAAAGAGTAATATTTTGTTAACTATCAAAAAAGTTATGCTGAATACCAAGAAAAATATATAAAAAATAGAATACAAATTCTTTAACTATAAATAATCATAGTAAAAACTTAAGTCATTCTTATTTTTACAGCTGACTTCTCAAATTAAAGAAAATGTGAACCCTATTATGATGTCTTAGTAACATATTTTCTTGGCGAATAAGTCTAATCAAGTATAAGAGGGAATTGGTGCCAAAATATAGATAGATTTAGTTAGTCATGTCTACATTTTTTGAAATTTTCATTTTCCCTAGAAAGACATCCACAGACATTTTCATCAAATCTTACCCATGTGGTCACATCCTCTTTCTTAATAGCCACATTATTTTTGGCACGGTCATATATAGATACATCTATATTTGTGTGGCCACATCTATGGTCTAGATTCTCTAGATTTTTAATACATGCTATCAATCTAAAATATTCTATGATAATGCTTTATCATGAAAAATAAACTAATTATTTGATTATTTTCTGGAGTTACTTAATGTGTAGATCATATTAGAGATCATAAAGTGACCAAAAAGTATAGTTCTACATAACTTTAAGCATATAATTAGGTTGTAGATGAATGAATACTAGGTCATTTTTAATGCTTTCGATGGAGAGATTCTTATGGCATAAAAAGAGGTGAAACGTTTAAACATACACATTTCTACAACTTTAATATATGACCACCATATTAAAGAATGAATATCTATGCATCATTGTTAGATTATTTATAGGTCACATATGATACAATTTGACCTAAATAGTTGTTTTAACTAATGATAAGATATATCCTCAGATTTAGTCCCTCTTACTTGGCTATATGCACAAAGATGGGGGACCAAAAAGATGCCACTTTTCTTTTTAGTCCCCCATCATGCATAGTGCATACACACTAAAGGGTGTGTGCCCTATAGGGCACACTCCCTATGGCTTGGGTTGCCCAAGCATTAGGCTTGGGAAATCCAAAACAAAGCGCATGCACCAAATAGGGTGCAAACACTTTGTAAAACCACAAAATTTCCAACCCTAGTGCACCCTATGCAAAACCACAAAAGTGTAATCCATATTCTTACATAGCGCATGCACCCTATGAAAAACTAGAAAGAGAGAGAGAGAGAGATAAGGGATATAGAGAGGGTGATAAGAGAGAGAGAGAGGTTCTAGCTTCATAGGAGTTATGAATGTGCCACCCATGGAATTGTATGGCCCGGAGATGCCTTGGCTTTGCTTGAATTGATTCTATACTTTTGGGTGAAGGACGGTTTAGGTGGAAGCAGACAATCAATCTCAGTTCTAGATGCAAGGTGGGCATTGTTGATATTACATAGATAAGATATTGCGGTGATGAGCCCCTATGGGAAAATCTTGACATACTGTGCCGGTTGCCCCACTTAGTCAATTCCTTCCTTAAGACCTTCCTTCCTTGTAGGGGTGGGCGGAAGCCTCTAGTGGTCAGAGTTTGGGTGTGCACCTTAGCATTGATATTACTACTATAAGAGGAGTTGGCCTAGCAACTATACTTTAAGTTATATTTGTATAAATTATAAAATATAATACTTCCAAGATGTTTGGGATAGGTTCCAGCTTCATAGGAGTTAAGATGCAAATTCTAGATTTTGGGGGTTTTCAAAAAATTCTAGACTTGGCCAAATTTCAAGATTCAGCAAGGTTTCAGTAGGGTTACCTCCCACAATCCATCATGGATTTGTAAGGTCAAACTGAAGCTAGCAAAAGGATTCCCAAAGGGTTTTAACTCATTTTATCACAAATCACTTGGTTTCAACTCCATCTCTATGACAAACTTAGCTTAGCTCTCACCCAAATCCCAGACACACATGACTTCCCAGAGAGAGAGAGAGAGAGAGAGAGAGAGAGAGAGAGAGAGAGGGGGGGACTATAACTAATTAATCAATTTGATTGAAAAGATTATTTAATTAAGGTTAGCCTTCTAACCAAATCAATTTGAATAATTAGTTATAGTCCAATTAATTAAATAGAAGATCCTAACCATTTAATTAATTAACCCCCTACCTCTATTAATTTAAATAAATACACAAGTATCTATTTAAATTAATTCACTTTATCCTAATTATGCTATTTGTGATTGAATAAATCCTATTTAATTTATTTGAGTACATGAATTCTAACTTTAACCCTTGACCTATCCCACTTGCTTGCAAATTAATCATAATCTACGCCTAATCCCTTCCCTACAAAGAGATTAGTCCCAAAAGTCAACCATACCTCTGGCCAGTCTTAAATGCACACCCACCTTATGTAAGAGCCCTCCTGGGATTCTTACATAGTTGTTGTGATGCCCCCTCCTTTGGGATCATTTTTATTAATAGAGAGTTAAAAATATAAGAATAAATAAATAAAAAAATGTAATTGCAATTATAATATAATATAATATATTATTAGTATAATAATTATTACTCATATAATAATGTGATGTATCGTCACTATAATGATATAATATATTATTAATTATTTATATAATATATTTCTATATTACTAATATAATGGTATAATATATAAATAATATAATAATATTTATAAAATTAATATAATTGTACAATATATTATCAATATATTAATATAAGGTATTAGTACTAGTCAAGAGTCACAACTCTTAAGTGAGATATTAAGAGGAGGTGAACAAGAATTATGATGGGAATTACTGGGGGGATTTTAAATCGATTATTGATGAAAAGTGAACAAAAGGAAAAAAGATGAAATATGAGAAGTTGACATAACTTCGGCATTTGATTAATCCCTACAACAAATAGACAAATTGGATTCCACCAATAGAGATATCAGACCATCATATGAAGATATCATATAGACTATTAATGAGATCATTGTTGGCCTCCATAAAGATTAGTGAATGGATTGTTGGATGGTAGATCAACACAATCAAAGGAAAGATATCAAATAGAAGAATATGAACTGATATTTTCAATGAGTCTGTTGTCAATCTTAGCATTACCAGTTGCAACACTCATACTAGGTTACATGAGCTCACAATTATGTCATAGAAGTCTAGGAAGAAAATAAAAATAAACATTGGATTACAACCAATAAAATAGAAACCATTTGTTCTTGACCATTGTATACCTATATATGGAACTGTGAATTCAATTGGATTACTATTGTTGGTGTAATTAAATATTCATAATTACACTTTACTTAAGTTTACTTAGGATAATGCATTACATAGTAGGTTGCATTGTAGACACCTAGGAGTTTGCATTTCACTTTAGCACATAGTGTAGGAGATTTTCACTTTAGGTGTGAGATCCAGTTTAGTGATCTTATTATATTATCATCCTCTCATTGTTACACTTGTTTGCACATACTTCATTGTACAATGGAGGATGATCCACCTTTGGTGCACATGTGATTACACCTTTTGTGGTTGATAGGGTATCTCTTGCATCACTCTTATTTATCATGCATTGCCTATATATCCAGACACATCTACTTTGTATTCATCTATTATTATTTTGATTATTGATCATCATTGAATCTAGTCAATTGAGGATCATATCACTTTTTCTCTTGTTATGCTATATATTGAGCTTCTAGAGCTTGGCATTTCATTATTTTCCTTAGGAAAATTATTACATGGTATTAGAGCCATAGGAGTGTTCATTGCATAGCCATTGGAGAGTTTTTTTACTTCAACTTTTGGAGGACCAAGATTCAGATCTAGACGTGGAGAATCTTGTGGGAGAATCTAGATAAATATTTGACCTCACCATTTTGTTTGTGTTGTCATTCCAGTGAAATTTGACTATAAATTTTCCTACCTTGGGCAAAAGTCCAATCTGAGGCTTTTTTTTGCAAACTAGACTTCTAAAGCCCGATTTGCAATTGGGTAACATTTTTTTGGAATTTATTATAAACTTTCATATCTCGACATTATTTTGAATTGTTCCTATCAGACTACCATTCTTTATGCAAAAATTTGGGGTTTTGGTTTCAGGGTCCCCTCCCCTATTTTTGTTAGCTCGAGTGCTTGTAGGGTGGCAAAGGGAAAATATGCATCACAAGGAAAATGAGATACCAAATCCCAACCCCCAACTCATGATATTCATACATAAATTTTCATAGAGAGGTCACCTAATCTGGCATGTCCCAATCAATCATTCCCATCACTCAATCACCAATCATCAAGTACTGTCTATCCACATGAGTAGATTTCTTCATCACTCCATCTATGAAATTTGGGTTATAAACAACCCTTCATTTTCCCCACTATGCATGTGGGATAATTTCCTACTGCACACCCTATTTTTCTCTCACCTCAGGGAGATCTCTCAACCAGCGAAGCATTGAAGGTGTCACACAAGCACAATGACCCTCCACAACACTGCTAGCTAGATCACCAAGTCACTATGCCTTCTTACATGCAGGTGACACGTAGACAATACAAAACAAAGCCACCAAGACATGTGGCATATTTCTATTGGCCCATATCTGTGACATGTGGCAACTATTTATTGGTCAAAGACATGTCAGTAATCCGCAAATACATAGTTTGGTAAAAAAATTTCTCACATGTTAATTTTTAGGAGATAAAATTTGATAGTCATTTAGCCATCATAATCCACCTTTTTTAATTTTTCTTCAATCTCTTAACCATCAATTTTAAGCTCATGTCTGTGCAAGCATATTGTTATGTTAAATTTAATGATCATTTAACTAATATTTCTAGGTCTTTTTGTACTGCTTAGATGATCGTATGACCGTCAAATTTAAACTTGTGATTCTGCTAATGTCATCAAGGTTTGGATAATATACCCCCTCACCATTTCTAGTTTTGATTTTATGTCCCAACTTCAAATACCCATAACTTTCTCCTTTTAAATCATTTTTTTGAGAAATTTTTTATTTTATTTTGGGTAGAATCTTCTAAATTTTTTAGTGGTGGAGCTAGTTTCTAGTTTTGGTGCATGAAATTTATAGAAATTGCAGATTTTGGTGACTATACCTATCTAATCCTTAGTTTAAAAATTTAGACACTTCATTCAGGCTCATACAGACACATTTTCAAGTGTCATTTTTCTTGAAAGTGAATAATTTTTTGAGTACTTTCCAGATTTGCTATCAGATTGTGGTCTTATTTGGGCAACAATATCACTTTCAGATATAGGTCCTTTTTTGGCCTTTTATGATCATTGTAATTCTTGGATTTTGATTTTATTTTGAGCAATATCGATTTGAGTTTGTTTTGGCCTCATTGAGGTGGTTGTAAACATCAAAATCAGAAGTCCACTTTGGCCCATTTTGGCAAGTGGAAATTGTACATGCACTATATATAAAGTCCCAAAAGCATCAATTTTTATTTTTTTAAATTTTTTTTGTAGGGGGGTGGTTCTTTGATTAAGTAAATTGTGGGGGGTTTTCTTGTGTTCTTGTCTCTTTCTCTCTTGCGCTCTTTTTATTTTTGCATCATTGGTTCACCTAGATTTCCATTGTTAACTTCACATAACTATGTCACATGGAAAGATATAGTATGGAGTAGATTAATGGAAAAAGGTTTAAATCTCTTTATAGATGGTACAATTGTAGAACCCATTGATTATAATGCACAAATTGAATGGAAAATAAAATAAATATGGCTTTAGGAATAATAAGGAGTTGTGTTCAAAAAGATCTCTTCTTCCACATTTCAAGCTTTAATGATGCCAAGGGTGCTTGGAAAAAACTTGAAGATTTCTATGGAAAAGTGGATGAGGAAAAGGGATTCTCATGAATTGAGGATGATCTACTTCTCTTGGATCCTCAGAATTTTGACACAATTCAAGACTATGTCAACAAAGCCAATGAATTTATAGCACTACTTAAGGATTGTGGTAATCCCATGAGGATGATAAATTGATTCATCACATCTTGAACATGCTTCCTTCAAGAAATATGCAATTTTTTTCTTGAGTTACAATACTCACAAGTTGACCATGGGAATTTCCTTCACTAATCCTTCATTTGATGCATTTGTAGAAATGTTGATGTTAAAATAGTCAAAATTGATGGATATGGGTATATCAAGTCTTCATTTTTCTATGGAATTGGTGGCTAATAATGAAAACCAAAGAAATGAAGGTGGAAAAAGTTTCAATAACAACAAAAATAAGTGGAAGCCAAAATCACAATTAGAGACACAACAATCTTCCTCCTCACAAGGCAATTCTTCTTTTAATAAGAAGGGGAACAATTACAATGGATAAACTATTAAATTTGCATATTGAAAGAAACTAAATCATAATGAGTATCATTGCAAGACTAAGAGGATTTATGAGTTGTAAAAATTACTTAAGAAGAAAAAAATCAATGTGCCAAATGCTTCCAAGGATTCAACTCCATCCACTTCAAAGGAAAAAGGGAAAGAACTTACAGAAAGTTCAAATTCTTTAGAGGAATGTATTCTTGACTCGGGTGCTACACATCATATGGGTTCTTTAAAAGGGGAATTTTCTTCATTGGAGCCATCTAAGGTATCTCACATCTTTGTAGGAAATGATACACAAGTGGAAGTTGAAGGGAAAGGAAAAGTTGAGATGGAAAATGGAGAGTTCAAAGATGTTCTCTATGTTCCTAACCTTAGCACCAATCTCCTTTCAATTTACCAAATCACTTACAATGGAGGTGGAAAGAAAGTTGAGTTTCTTCTTGATTCAGTAATGGTGTGCAATCTTAAGGATGATTCATTGGTTGCAGTGGGTAAAGATAATCATGACACAAGGCTTTATTATTTCTCCCAGTTTATACCTATTGGCATATTGATGAGTTAGATGAAATTGATGATGATTGAGAAGAGTATGGTTATCATTTCTGGAAAACCATTAGATCATTGATAATTTTTTTGACAAGTATGTGAAGTTACATCAACTGGTACATAGTTATACCCAACTAGTACACAATAAGGCAATCAGTGAACAAGATAATAGGTGAAGATCATACAGGTAAAGAGAGAAGATCAAGAAAGGATGTCAGGTCTATATATCGGTACATTTGAAGGTGTAAAGACAACTGGTGAACTATGATTTGTAATCATGACTCTTAGGTCACACCAGTACAAGAAATAGTGAATATACTATCAACCAGTCAGTACAGTGAAGATACAAAATATAAAGGTTATTGAACACTTTTTCTTAACTAGTTAAATTGGTTATGTCGGTGGAAGATTTAGTAAATCTAGAAAACATGAAAAACATAGTACAATGTTCAAGAAATTGAATTAGTCAATTCTTAGGGAATTGTGTATAGATTTATGCATGATTCCAAGGTATGTTTTGGAAAATAAGAATAAAGGAATATTTCATAGGGAATGACAACTTGAAGTGTAACTTGGCTGACGCAGTAAGGATTTCTAGTTTTTGTGAGTTAGTTATGATTGGAAAAGCAAGTTTGGAGGAAAATAGAAACCCTAATTAGGTTTTACATTTGATAGTGAAGACAATATATGAGGATAGAATTGTTTGAAAAAAAGAAGGGGAGAAGGAATTAGTTGTCATTGTTGAAAAGTTGATGAAGTGTTAAGTTATGATTGCGGAGCTATTAGTAGAGAAGGTACATGATTGGATGTAGAATCAAGATAGAGAGTCAAGGATCTAATTATCATTGCAGAGTGCATATCATAGGTTAATTTCTCTTATTTTATTCATAATAATCTAAACAAGCCTTTGTAAATCCCTTAACAAGGTACTCTTTAGCGGGACTTTTATGTAAATTCCTTTACAGGGTGAACACTGTAATAGTGGGATTAAATCCTGTAACAAGGTAGTCTATAATAGTAATTTTGATACATTTTACAAGGCATCAATCACTCCTAATAGGGTGATTCACCTAGAAAGTGACAAATTTTAAGCTCCTAACAGAGCACTCTTTTCTACTGTGGTGAAAGGATTGTGGGTTTCATCCCCAGCATGGTTTTTCCCTCTGACCAAGGGTTTACACAATAAAAATAAGTGATTTATGTGTGTGCATGTATTTTCATTTGGTTTATTTCACTTTTACATTACGGTTTTAGTTATATGCTTCATAGTTTGGAAGATTCTTTTGTTTCTATTTAAGGGTATCAGTAAAAATAAGAAAGTTTTCTAGGTACTGATTCACCCCCCCCTCTCAGTATCTATTTTTCCAATAATTGGTATCAGAGCTTTGGCTCTCTAGAGGAAAATTTTGACAACTTGGGGTGTAGATTCAAGGAGATGGAAATCTATAGGTATGAGAGAAAGTTGGTGGCATCTAACGAGATGATTGATGAGTTAAAGAACAAGCTAAGGGCCTCGTTAGAAAAAAGAAAAGAATTTTCTAAACAGCCGATAGAAAGTTTGGATAGCATTGATGAAATATATGAAGAAAGTGGTAACTCTAAGGAAGTTGACACAACAATAGGAGATGTGATGGAAAATAACAAGATCCTAACTGAAGAAGTAACCAAGATTAAAAGAGAACAAGAAAGTCAAGCCATAAGGATGTGTGAAGTGCTTGAAGGGATGAGAGTTGTTGAAATTGCAAAGAAAAATGTTGAAGACCTGATCAAAGAAAAGAATGCTATACTTCAGAGGTTGACACATGAGAACCATGCACTAAATGAATAACTAAGTGACACCAATGATGAAAACATATAACTATGCACTAAAAATGAAAGACTGAGGCAATAAAATGAACAACTAAAGAAGGGCTTGAAGATTGAAAGAGATACAAATGAAAAAATCAAGAAATATGAACAAAGCATGCAAAAAATTGATGAGAAATTAAAGAATCAAAGATGACATAAGGATACTTCTTTCCTAGGATATATCGATGAAAACAAATTTGAAAAAGGAGAATCATCCATGTGTGGTGCTAAGAAAAAAGCACATATTCCTAAAGTTTATACTACTCCACAAGGTAAGAATCCTACTAAAACCACTTGCTACAGTTGTAGAAAGCCTAGACACATTGCTAATGTATGTAGGAGAAAATCAGTGAATGTTCTAAGAATTACTCATTTTGATGGTTATTGTTAGAATTGGAATTAGTATATATGTTCATCAAGCTTATGAATGCAGATCAAGACCCATTAGTAGATCATTTGAAGGGAGTTTCAATGGCTACTATTTCACATGAAAAAAATTTGGACCCAAGGAAGAACATTGTAGATCAAAGGTACCATCACCAAGACTACCTAACAAAATGGTGAGTGTTCTAAGAATAGAAGGAAACATGAATGTCACATTCACTATTTGTGGGAACTATGGACACATGGTTGTGAACTATCGATTAAGGAACCCTAGAGGTAAACTAGGACCCTAGAGGATAATAGATATGACATTTTTTCATTTTCATAAGGTTGGGCACATTGCAAGATTTTGCAGATCAAGGAATCACGAAAACCAATAGGTGAACTAGTCAGAGGATCGAAAAGGAAAGCAGACTGTAGATGCCAATAAAATTAGGAAGAAGATGAAGACTACATAACAAGAAAGGTGAACTCAAATATTCTAAATTGACAATGAGCTCCACAACATTAGGAAATGAGGAGAATTCATCAACAAACTAAGACCCTTTTGGCTTAGGGGGAGCAATTAAGGTCAGATTAATTTGAGACCCTTGAGAACAATGAGTGGTAAGTTTTATTTGCATAGTGAGATGAATTGCTGTTAATTTTGATGTATTACATTGAGTTGAGTTGTTAAATGCATTTTTTCATCATTGACTTTATCATTTAAAAAAATATGTACTAATGCTACTTTTAGCATTAACCAGTGGAAGTTGTAATCAGTGGAAGTGGTGATCAGTAAAAGTATGATATCTGTGAACTACATTAAATGTTTGTACATAAATAGCCATTGAATATTTTTTTGGGAAAATAAATAATACCTATGTGAATTGAAAATGGTCACACTTCTGTGAATCCTTGCATCCGAGAATACTCAATAATGAGCTCTCGGATATCGATCCACAACTCTCTATCTATGGAGTGCATGAATTGTTATGAGGCCCTCAAATTGAACCCATGCAAGTACACCACAAAATGAGAGATTCAAGGATGAGAAGCAAGAATGTTAATCTCCATTGAATCAAGTTCTTGCATGCAAATGAAACTAATCTATATGATTGCAAATGCAAGAAAATAAACTAATTTATTGAAATGAAGATTAAACTATATGATTACAAGAAATAAACTATTTTATTGAAATTAATCTATATGCAATACAAGAAATAAACTACTTCACTAAATAATCTATATGAAAATTAAACTAAATGTGCAATCTAAAATGATGATTTCTAAAGCTCTAATGTTGTCAAACAAATCTTCAGCATAATGATAATATGAAAATTCTAGATTTTTTTTTGAGAAGGAGAGGGCTCCTTATATAAGAAATTGTGGAAGATATTGCATCTCCAAGATCAATGTGGGATTGATGTAAAAAGAGGAAAGAAATCTGATTTTTAGAAAGTATGGAGAGAAAAGAAAATCTCTTTATTTTATTTATTTTTATTTCACTTATTTCCTTTTTCATCACAAAAGATCTTTCGAGAGGATTTTATTTATTTTAAAAGAATAATATCTCTTGTAATAAAACAAAATAAGATTATATAATTTAAAGATGAATATTAATTAAATAAAATAAAATCATTTAATTAAAAATGGATTTTAATTAAATAACATTATTTCATTTAAGGAATATTAATTTCAATTAAATAACATTATTTTATTTATTTAAAAAGGGATTTATTTCTTTTAATTAAATAAAATTTAATGAAATATTCAAACCTTAGGGAGAATTGAAATAATTGAAATAATTATGATTTGATCAAAAAGATTGATTTGAATATATGGCAATCATTGATTCAGGAATTGATTTTGACAAATAGAATAAATGGGGCCCAAAGTCTAGGCGACCATTTTAGGGTGCATACATTTTCCCCTCTTTGACTAATGTGAGGTCGACTCAGGATCACATGCAGTCAAAGAATGGAATTGAAGTGTGAGATTGATTTGGGATCACAAAACAACCTAGATGTGTGTTCGATGGATGGGAACACATCAGGACATAGATAAGAAGACTGAAAAAGACAAGGCCAACACTTGTGAATAGGTAATTGTCAAGTCTCAAATAAGAGATAAGAATCTCAAGCAAGGTTGCCCCAAGAGAAGCAATTGATAAATTTGATAAAGCTGAATCAAGCAATGAAGTTTGGTAGGTACTGCCCCCTCGTGATCGAAATCAAAATGAGATAAAGGAGAAATAGTAAATTGATAAATTTGATTAAATCAAACTAAAGATAAGGTTCTTGATGTAAGATGAAAGATATAAGAATCACAGAACTAAGGTAGCTTACCAAGAAAGATTATGCCCCAAGGTTGAATTAGAAGAAAAGAAGTGGGGTGAAAGCGAATGGAAGATAGAAGTTTGGAAGAAATGGAAAGAAATGAAGAGAAGAAAGAGAATTTTCCTCAAGAAAAAAGATGTCCCAAAATCAATCAACTGTTTAAGATAGGGAATTTTGATTGAGATCACGAAAGAAGATAAGGAAATGCAGATCAAAATGTGACCATAGTTGACTAAAAGTCTATAAGAAAGATGAAGGAAACCCTCTCAAACTCATAATGAAGCCTAAAAGTGCAATTTTAACATGAAGTCTAAATAATGCAAGCTACATGAAAATGCAAAGGTGTACTTGCAATAGGGTAACAAAGGATTTTTGTGTTCATCATTCATTAGAGAATGTAAAAGAACTTATTTTCATCATAGGGCCATTATTATTGAACATCGAACGATCACACAATCATCACTAGTCACAAACACAACTATGAAGATATGAATGTGGAAAGATTCTAACATGAGCATCAAGGACATAAAGGTCAAGATGACTACAATGTTAGCTTACCCAATTTAATGTAGCAAAACCACACTCGCATCAAGGCATAAATGCCAGGATGACCATAAGAACGGTTGTGCAAAAACTGTCAAGGATGATGCCTTAAATCTCCTAAGTGTGTCAAGGAGACAATAAGAGACACTGAAGAGGTTCAAGATGACACCCACAAGTAGAAATAAAATAAAAACATGCCCCATGCCCCAAGTCTTCTAGCTATGCATCATGGAGAGACTTATTAGACAGGGACACTCAACGAAAATCAATAACAGTCAGCACACAAAGAAAAAAATCATGACATAGCTCAAGCATTAAGTGTTGTGTTTAAAAATTTTAAGTGTGTAAATTGATACTGAGTTCTAAGGATAAGGATCAAATGCATGCAAGTAGGTAAGATCACATGACCAAACTGGATAAGACCAAACTGATAAGTGTTGAAAAACACTTGATGTCAAGGGTTGTGTTGAAAAACACAGTTGGGTTGGTGTTGAAAAACATCATTTGCAAGGTGTCCTAAAGACAAGCAGATCCAAGAGACCAAAGCTAACACAGTGATGCCCCCTAGACAAAGACAAAGGCCAATTCCAAACCAAGGCGACAAGGACAAGGCATGATGGAGAAAGGCTAAGTGTCGAGGATGCATGCTAAGAAATAGGGGTGTGAAGGCCTCAAGTAGCACCCGTTTCCAAGTTTTCACCATTTGTAAGAATTTGCAGGACGTTTTATAATTTTTTTGTACTTTTTGCTACCAAGCGCCTATTTCCAAGTTTTCACCAAGGCACTTTTTCTAATTTTTTTAAATTTTTGAATTTTTGAATTTTTTGGTATTTTTGGAATATATAATTTTTTTGAGATACACCAAAGCGCCTATTGCCAGGTTTTCACTAAGATGATCATTTTTTCAAGACATTTTCTGATTTTTAGAATTTTGCAACATCATATATGAATTTTTTTGGTATTTTTTCACGATCAATAAATATATACAAAGGATGCCCCCAGATAGAACGGGCATCACACTCCCAAGCAAGATCGCATTGTGTAGTCCCAATGTCTAGCAAGGTGGAGGACAAAAGGGATTAGCAAGCTGGTGGAAGAGATGGAGACAAAAGAATGAAGGAGAATGAAGGAGAATGAAGGGAAGAAATCCTCAAAGACAAACTCCTCAAGAGTACCCAAGCTAGGGAAAAATTGTCATGTAAAGCATATTTGGACAAGTAGTGAAAGGCTAGCATAGGATAACTCACAAAAGTGTAGTGCCAAAGAAGGAAAGGATGTAGTCCAAAGGAGTAGACATGTCAAGAGACTTCATAGCATCATTTTTTACTCTTTTTCTTTTCTTTTTTTTTTAGATCAAGACCAAAGGGGAAAAGGATAGCGAAAGGCTAGAATGAATGGAGGAAAATAAATATGAAGGCTAAACATGAATGGAATGAAAGCAAGATCATCATAAGATAGCTCACAAGATAGTCAAATGTTCATGTATAAGGTCAACATTGCCAAGATCAAAGATGGAAGATGGAATGGATGAAATATGTAGAAGAACTATGCATGATCCCTGATTGCCAGGTTTTCATCATGGTACTTATCCAAGGTGCCACAAGGGAGTGATTTTCATCATAGGACAAATTTATTTCTCTTTACTTTTGCTACCAAGGTGCTTGTTTCTAGGTTTTCACCAAGGCACATTTTCAATTTTATTTTCATTTCTTTTTTTTCTCCTTTTTTGAATTTTTTCTATTTTGGAAGAAGGCAAGCTTTTTAGATAATGCTCCTTGAAAGGATAAACCATGATATGCAAAGGATTCAAAATGATATGCTCAAAGATGTTGATAGGGAAAGGAAGATGGAGGATAAAAATGGAGGATGGGGTTTTATGTAAAGCAAGTGAGGTTGGAAGATAGGAGAAATAGGCAAATGAGGAAAAATGATAGAAGGTAGAAGGATAATGAATGCAAGGATAGTGAAAGGGTAGATGGAAAGGAAGGCAAGATCAACATCAACACATACCTTGAAGGGTGGCGAGAGGATGGAGGAAACTTGAATGAAGGAATCTGTGAAGGAACATGGTGAATAGATAGCATAGATTGTGGTTTTGGTACGCAAAATTGAAGAATGTTTTTAGGAGAAAATGAAGTGGAAGCCTTTGGAAGCTTGAATGTCAATTTCACCTTTTGCTCAACATTAGACTCTTTCAAGAGAGACTTTGGAATCTATATAGCCTTAGGCTTTTTATTTCTTTTTGATGATTTAGAGAGAATATCTGTAATGATAGATTTTGGAACCCATACTTGTATTGTAGTTTTCTTCTTAGATATCTCTTTTGACTTTATGCCCCCATGTCAATTAGAGAAGACATGGTGATCCTCTTTTTTAGATGGATTCTTATATTACTTATTTTTCTTATATTGAACATTCAAGTTACTTTTAAAAGACTTAGGACTTGTGGAAGAAGAAGGATGATATGACTGGTTTAGATGGGTGGATGGATGAAAAAGATTCAAAGGTATGTATCTATGTTGATCTGGAGGAAAGATAGGAGATGGAGGGATGTAAGGACCCAAGATGGATGATGAATTAGGAGAGTTAGGAGGGGAAAGTGAAGGGACATAAGGGCCTAATATGGAAGGAAGACGTGAAGTCCTTAGTAGTGGTGGAAGAGGTCCAAGGATGAAAGTGGAAGATGCAAAAGGATAATCAATAAGTTCATCAACATATATATGACAACCAAGGATATCAGCATCTTCAGAGTGAGCATTAGAATTTTTAATAGGATCTTGGACATCATGAATAAGAGTATTTTCTTTGATAGGATCATTCAAAGCTTGTGAAGACTTAGGAAGAGTAGAAAGCGGAAGTGAACATGGAATGGTAGAACAAGAAGATGGAAGACTTTGATCTTGACAAGGATCTTTGGATAGCACAAGTGTAGAATTTGTCTCTTGAATAGGCTTAACATCGGATGTAACAAAACCATTTTTAATAACCTTAATGGAAGTATCATCTTTAGAAAGTTCAATCATGGTAAGGTTATTTTCATTATCAATAAGCTCAACGGTGTGGGTAGTAGCTTGATCTTGCTTCGGAGAAGACTTAAGACATGGTGGAATAAATGAGGAAGGGCGTAAAGGATCAAAAGAACCATGATGTGGATAGAGAAGATCATGAAAAGGAGTGGATGACATGGAGGGTTCTTGATCTTGATCTTTCTTTATATTCTTTTATGTATCAGTTTTAGAGTCCTCTTGACATGAAGCCACTTCTAAGGACAAGGAAGCAGGTTGGAGTTGTATGGAAGACTTTGGCGGAGATGGTGAAGGAATAGTTGAAGTAGGCATTATAGCACATAAAGGCTTAGGCTCTTTAGATTTAGCATTATTGGAAGTATTTGCAACCAAGTGAAGGTTAGCTTGAGTATCTTTAAGAGGTGGCCCTTGAGGGTAACTATAGGGAACTGTATGGAAAGCATTAGAATTTATGTCGGGTGTAGGATTTGTGAAAGATTTGGAAGACTTGGCGACTTTAGGAGATGTAGGAGTATTGGAAGAAGTAGGGGATGGAATGGAACCATCACAAGACAAAGGTCTAGCATTAACATGATCTTTCTTGAGAGTAAAATCTTTATTTTTAGCAGAAGAATTTTTAGAGGAGACATGCTCATAGTATCTACGTTTATAATCAGCATGGAAAAATTTCTCTTCCTCAATAGAAGTAGATGTATCATATTGGTCACAACAAATATCATAATTTCTCTCAAAATCAGAGGCATATGGATCACCATCCCAATCTATCCAATGGGATGACCCATTTCCAGTAAGCACAAGCACACGGCTAGGAGGACTCTTATAAATAGAAGCATCATAGGTATGACTATAGGGTTCATCATCATAGCCATCATAATAGTCATCATAGTCATCATA
This sequence comes from Chamaecyparis obtusa, assembly GCA_027943335.1. Classification (NCBI taxonomy): domain Eukaryota; kingdom Viridiplantae; phylum Streptophyta; class Pinopsida; order Cupressales; family Cupressaceae; genus Chamaecyparis; species Chamaecyparis obtusa. Next base: position 80,291 of record BSBK01013150.1, on the reverse strand, counting down.
TGTGGGTGTGGTACTCTTCATGGAAGAGGTATCACAAGTATTATCCCATTCCTCATTATGGTATGTCTCGTGAAGAGAAGTAAGACTCCAGGGAGAAGTAGAAGAGGAACGAGATCATGAAGAAGAGGAAGGTGAAGACCTAGTGGAAGAAGAAGACTTAGATAATGAGGAATTTGAATAATATTTAGAATAGTCATGATAAGATTTGGGAGATGAAGAATGATGAGAAGACTTAGAATATGAAGAATGTTTAAAGGAATCATGGTATGATTTGGAAGATTTAGAAGATGAAAGACTTTTGGAAGAAGGAGGTTGTGACAAGATCATGTTGATAATTCTAGCAAAGGCATCTAATTCCTTCAATCTTTTTTCTATTTTTATCTTAAGTTTATCACCTTTGCCACATCTAGAAGGACTATTAGAGGAACAAAACTCTTCAAATTCAGCAATGAGTTCAAGATCATCCATTTTTAAAAGAGGTTCCATAGCAAGATATTTGTAATTCATGGTTCTAGAAGAAGAAGAATCAAGCATGGAAGCGATAGAAGAGATGAAATAGAAGAAAATAGACTAGATGGTAAGAGGAAAAGAATTAGGAAGATAAGAAGAATTTAGAAGAAAAACATGGGAAGGGAAGAAGAAAGAAGAAGACCAAGAGTCATCTTGTGTAATTGATACCATTAACGTTTGTTTGGATGTTAAGCAACATGACAGCACCTAGGATCTAACCTAGACTGACCAAGGAAGAATGAGAATTGAAGATGGGATGGCCTCACAAAATGTCAACACCAAACTAGGATAATAAAAGTTCTCTAATGTCCAAAGGGAGATGGTAAGATAAAAATTGCAAAAGGCATTACCAACACTGTCAAAGAGGTGCCTCAAATCAAAGGGTGACTACCCTTGCACTTTTGAATCAGGAGGTTGGACTAGGCCAAAATATAATTGAAATTGAATTTGATGGAAATGGTTTGGACAAAAAGAGTACTAAAATTCTCCAAGAATGTGGCTAACAATTCTAGAGATAAACTCTCACCAAGAATAGTCTTTCAACTTGACAATTATTTCCAAGGTGACTTTGTAAACCAAATGATGCTATCCCTAGAGGACAAAGAAGGTCTCTAATGATAGGATAGAAAATCAAGCAAGCTGTAAAAAGGTTGGTGCTTCAACTCAGGAACTCAGTTTTTGTGTTCGTTTTAAAAGATCAAGTACATCAATAGATTTTTATCATTGATCAAGCACATAAGACAGCAATCAAGGAGTTCAAGCAAGCAATTGTCTTCAAACAATGAACAAGGGGCAAAGCAACCTTGCACATGAACAATCAAGTGACTTAGTATGCTACTTCTTAAGGATTCTGCTTGTGTATGTTCTTGAAAATGTTTTAGCAGACACGCAGAACACAACAAAATCTTAGCAAGTTGTCTACAAGGATATAAATGGATTTTCTAAAGGGATTCCTTGATATACGCAAGGTACATGAGGCACAAATCTATAGATGAGAAGAATCAAAAATCACATAGCTAGGGGGAGACAGTAACCCAAATCTCCTCCTTCACTTCTCAAAGGTATAAAGTTCTTTGAGGCTTAGCCAAGAGTGAAATCTAACTCATTCCCAAGAGAGGTGTCTTTGGATTCACCTCCTGATATGTATACTCCATCAGAACATGGGATTTAAGGTCATCCCTTGAGGTGATGAAATCCCCAAGCAGGCCTTCTAAAAAAAATGAAAAAGTAAGTAATTCACTACCAAAAGTATTGGAAAGCACTAAAGGTGGAACACTTAACGCTTAGAGAAAATATGAGGTGAGTCCACAAGGTGGAGAAATTAACCCCTCACACAAGCTAGAAATGATTCCATAACCTAGAAAACTAATGAGTTCTAAAAAGTAGAAAAGGGTTGCCTGGTAGAACAATTAACACTTCTTTCTATGTAGACCCCTCCCCTTTAATGTGGTGCTGACCTTGCAACCACGGGGTGGAACAAGGGGCTGGTAGATGAGTGAGTCCAATAACTCAAGATAGCAATCTAAATCAATAAAAAGTAGTCTAAGACTACTAATCAATACTACTCATAAGTGCAAGAGGGTTTGAATCATGGAATATTTAACTTTCCAAGTAAACATGAAGTGAGTCCACAAAGTGGTGCATTTAACTCTTCATGTAAACAAGGAATGAATCCATGCCCTAGATTACTCAATGAGATTTTTTTGATATTGGAACCAAGAATTAATTAATGTTTAAACACAAGCATTCACTTAAACACAAACTTGTATAAAAGCAAATCTATGTTCATTCATTTCCCATTAAGAGCATAAAAAATGTGTTCTATGAAAGCGTGTAACACTCAAGCCAAACACATGAGAGATTAATTTCATGTCCAAACCAAGTGTTATAGAGATTTTAAGAACTCACCTTAGGTCCAAAGATCTTCACTCTAGCATTTATCACACATCCGAAAAAAAAACCCTAAGATGGTTAGATATGAAAATCAATTGTTAGGTGTTTGATTTAACATTGTTGTCTTCAAGACAGTCTTTAAAAATTGATTTATTTGACCCATAAAATCACAATATTAAAACTTCTGGAAACAATAAAGTTTTTAGCCAACATCAAGAACTATCATTTTCCAAAATTAAAAGGTCTTATGATTCCATTTGGTTCCTCAACCAATAACCTTTTCAGATTGCAATTTTTCTGTCATAAATCAGATTTAAAACACCAAACCCTGCCTAGGGAATCACATATCTTTCTCAAAAAGAATCCAAATGAAACCAAAACAATTTCATAAAAACTATTAATGAATCTAGTTTCCAAATATGTAATCCATTTATTTTTCTCATTCATAAATTATTTTCTAAGAGCAAATCATTGCCTGCAACTCCAATGCAGATTGTTAAAAACCAATTTTCACTCAAATGCCTGTAACTTTCACAAATATTCATAAAAATGACTCAAACTAAAAGGAAATGAAAGATAATTCATTTATATTTCCAATTAATATTATTATAGGTCCTGATTCTTCATAATTTGGCCATACCAGATGTTTCAATCTTACCATATTCAGAGAATCTCAAATCTGCAAATACCCACTTTAACCAAAATGATCATAACTTATTCATTTGTTTATAAAAATGAACCAAACCAAAAGAATGAGAAAGAGGATTCATCATTCTATCCATCCATTACTATATTATAGGGTTTCCAATCTGTACATGGCCGTAAAAGGCCTGGAACCAACACTAAAATTGAAAAACCAATCAAGAATGAGGCCAAAAATTAATCTTTTCTACCCCACAGTGGGTGCCAAAAATGTGTGAACTAAAAATGGTCACACTTATTTGAATCCTTGCATCCAAGAATACTCAATAATGATCTCTCGGATATTGATCCACAGCTCTCTATCTATGGAGTGCATGAATTGTTATGAGGCCCTCAGATTGAACCCATGCAAGTACAACACAAAACGAGAGATTCAAGGATGAGAAGCAAGAATGCTAATCTCCATTGAATCAAGTTCTTGCAAGCAAATGAAACTAATCTATATGATTGCAAATGCAAGAAAATAAACTAATTTATTGAAATGAAGATTAAACTATATGATTACAAGAAATAAACTATTTTATTGAAATTAATCTATATGCAATACAAGAAATAAACTACTTCACTAAATAATCTATATGAAAATTAAACTAAATGTGCAATCTAAAATGATGATTTCTAAAGCTCTAATGTTGTCAAAAAAATCTTCAGCATAATGATAATATGAAAATTCTAGATTTTTTTTTGAGAAGGAGGGGGCTCCTTATATAAGAAATTGTGGAAGATATTGCATCTCCAAGATCAATGTGGGATTAATGTAAAAAGAGGAAAGAAATCTGATTTTTAGAAAGTATGGAGAGAAAAGGAAATCTCTTTATTTTATTTATTTTTATTTCACTTATTTCCTTTTTCATCACAAAAGATCTTTTGAGAGGATTTTATTTATTTTAAAAGAATAATATCTCTTGTAATAAAACAAAATAAGATTATATAATTTAAAGATGAATATTAATTAAATAAAATAAAATCATTTAATTAAAAATGGATTTTAATTAAATAACATTATTTCATTTAAGGAATATTAATTTCAATTAAATAACATTATTTTATTTATTTAAAAAGGGATTTATTTCTTTTAATTAAATAAAATTTAATGAAATATTCAAACCTTAGGGGGAATTGAAATAATTGAAATAATTATGATTTGATCAAAAAGATTGATTTGAATATATGGCAATCATTGATTCAGGAATTGATTTTGACAAATTGAATAAATGGGGCCCAAAGTCTAGGTGACCATTTTAGGGCGCATACAATACCTGGTAACCTATTCATTATTCATCTTGCATTACCCTAGTTGAGTTGTTGATTAGAGAAGTGGTTTGTGAAGGTATATGGTGTTTTTTTATTTTAAGGGAATGAAATTTAATGAATCATTATGGAATCAAGGATTGCAACACCAAAATTGATCAAGATAACCGAGGAAGCAGAACCAAAACACAAGTTACATTCATTGAAAGCTACAGAAGTAGACAAAATCAGTGCCCTGTCTCTAATTCCACCTTGAGTGTTACTAATTGAGGACATGAAGATATTTATTCACTAAAAAATGTTTGAATTAGGAGATGAGAAGATACAAGATGAATACCTTGCAATTCGTGAGAAAATATAATTGAAGGATGAGTTCAAATATCTTCGAATAAAGGGTTTGATGCACATTCTGGACTTGCTGAAAATATTTGAGGACTGGATTTGATACATTTTAATTCATTTCCATGATCAATTCATATTACTGGATCAACCTATCAAGGTCACCAAGGGATTAACTCATTTGATCATATGACTATCATCAGATGGGGAACCATGTACCCTAAGGAAAATATCAATGCAGATGGTTGCAAAACTCACAAAGTCAAGGCAAGATCACCAAGCGATGACAATAGATGACATAGAAGATCAGGAGGTTTGAATTGCATCAATAATTATTGGATACAAGGTCTACTAGTTGATTTGATTAAATAGTGTTCCATATGAAGATACTCATGCCACATACCAAAATGTGACAGAGGGTGCGAGATATGACCTAGAAGAGATGGTCAAAACATATTTGCTAGATAATTTGAAGAGAATTTAGAACTAAAAGAAACAAGAAATGAAGTATAGATCACTATTGGTATTTATGTTCTTTTTATGTTTAGAACTTCTTTCCCAGTAAAGGAAATGTTACATGGAAAACTGATAGGCCTTCTTTATATCAGATCAATGAGTATATAGGTAAACTAGGTGAAAACCTGAATAATGTCATGTGGGGATACTTCAAGTATATATTTTTAGGATAAAATACATAAAAGATATTACATTCCCCCATACATTATAGATAAGTATAGAGATACAATTTGTTTCCTAGTAGAAACTAACACTTGCAAAATTAAAGTGGTACAACCAAGATTTTTATGGATATCGACAATGCGTTATGAAACAAATGAACATTTGTTAACACTACACATAAAATCTTTGTTGCAATTATCGGTGAAGAAGAATGCAAAGAGATATGGGACATTTGATGAAGCATATTAGAGAATAACCCTAGAACTTAAAAAACCAAGAGTGGAGAGGAAAGTAAAGAAAATTATATTGAGTCAATTGGAGGAGAAATTTGGAACTGGTGAAGGTAGCAGTTCTACTAAGAAGAAAAAAAATCAAGAGGCATATGAAAATAGGAAGGAAAATAAGATAGAATCCAAAACACCAGAACTACCATTAGTGAAGGAAACCAAAGTGGAAGAAATTGAGAGGTCAATCCTCTGACCCTAAGCCATCGGAGGCACCTCAACCTACAAAAACAAAAACATATGAGAAGAGGAAAACTAGAGGATCGACAAAGGCTTCTCTAAGAAAGAAGAAGATGAAGAAGATAGATGGAGACAATGAGAAAAAATATTCTGGCAAGGAGATAACAGACATGGGGAAGTCAGGTACAAGAAAATTCAATATCCTTAAGACTGCAACCAAAGTTGCAAAGGTAATTAGAGAACATGGATTGATGGGTAACATCAATAACTTTAATATGATATTATATTTCATTTTCATAAGTTCATTAGAGTCCCTAGTCAGCTCAAGGACCATATAGCTGATGAATTATATGAAGTAGTAAATGTTAGATGGGAGGCTTTAGTTGAGATTGAAAAGAAAGTAAGGGAAAGACTCTTATGTACACTATGCCACACTTGATAGTAGAAGAAATGGATGAAGCACTTGAAAAATACAAAGGAAGATTCAGTATTGGTCACATGACTAAAAAATTATTAGCTAGAAAAGAGAAAGATGTTGAAGATGAATCAATAATGATTTGGAAAAGGATATTCAATTTAGACCAACCACATGTGTAGAACACAACTAGAACATCTCAAGGAGATGACACCTTTATTGTACAAGAGTTAACAAGAGGTATGTTAGGAAGTGTTTCAAATGTTGCTACACACATTGATCTAACAAAGGAATCAATAGATGATGATGATATTATTGACACCCCCAATTCTCCCATGTTTGGAGATGAAGCTAATGATACACCACTCCAGTCCCCATTGGAAGTGAATCATGTTCATTTTAATAAGGATGTAGTTCATATAGAAGCAAATAAGGTTGAGGAAATAGAAAAGATTAAAGAAAAAGAATAGGTGACTAAAGTCATCAACCAACCAAAGGATACCAACAAAGAGGAAAATCAAGAAAAATAGGTTGAGCAGTAGCAAGACCAAGGAAAAGATAAGGAACCAATGTAGATAATAATAAACAAGTTGAAAATGAAAAGACATGAAAGGATGGCACTCCTAGTGCTACACAAACTACAACAAAAGATATCGGTGAGAACAAGAAAAGAAAGAGGATGGAAGAAGAAGAAGAAGATGACAAAGATGAAGAGGAGGAAGAAAATGATCCAGAAGTTTCCATTCTGAAGAAATATTCAATAAATTGAAACCAAAAGAAAAAATATTTTTTTAAAGAAGCTAGCAGAAAAGGCTAAGAAGAACCAGCAAAAGTAGAAGAAGTACAAGAAGAAAATACTAAGTAAAAATATTTCTATTCTTTCTAACTTAGTACCAGAAGTAAACATTGATGGAGGATAATCTTAGAAATTGATCAACTCAAAACTTTGGTTGATGCAATCACAAGTTTAGACCATGATATAGAAGAAGAGATGACAAAGAGAGAAGAGAAGAGGTTAGAAAAGGAAATGATGGAAAAATTATTGCAAAATATTTCTCTTGAGAAAGTTTCATTTTTGTAACTGGTCATAGAACTCAAAGATTCACTACTAGAAGTTGGTAAAATATTCAACAAAATATCTATATTGACCATCTTCAGTGAAGATATAAAAACAAAGAAGGAAGAGTTAGAAACCAAACTGACTACACTTGTCAACAAATTGGACCCCTTGAACAGTTCAATAATGGATCGCACTGCAAAATTAAAAGAATTGATATTCAAGGAGAAGGAACTCAAAGATGAGGAGGATAGAATAAGAATGATATTGCTAGAGCTATAAGGATTTCTAACCCCTCATATGGTCATAATACAAGCATACATCAAAAAATATGAAGCATTGATAAGTACTCCTAAGATGAGTAAAATTGATAGAATGGAAGAACTAGCATCTGGTTCACATTGACAACACTGAAGGATTTGTGGGAATACTCACTTGCAAGTGCCAAGGTACATTTCAAATCTATATTTGATAAGTTGTAAGTTATGCACACCCTTGTACATACAATTTTGCTTATTAGATTTGGCATTGTTTCCAAAAAGGGGGAGTACACATATGATTATCAAAGGGGAGTATAGAGGTGATCAAAATAAAAATGAATACAAAGGAGTAACTTATTTAGGGGGACTATGTCAATTTTTTTTAAAATTTGTCATCAATGCAAAAGGGGGAGCTTGTTGGTAGATTGATGAGTTAAATGACATTGATGATGATTGAGAAGAGTATGGTTGTCATTACTGGAAAACCATTATATTGGTGAGAAATTTTTTCAAAAGTATGTGCAGTTACTCCAACAGGTACATAGTAAGGAAATTGGTGAACAAGATAAGAGGTGAAGGTCAGATAGGTAAAGAGAGTAGATTGTTAAAGGATGAAAGGTATAGACATCAGTACATTGGAAGGTGTAAAGATAACTGGTGAACAATGATTTGTGACCATGAATCTTAGGTCACATTGGTATAAGAAATAGTGAAGATACTATCTACCAGTCAGTATAGTGAACAAGTAAAATATAAAAGGTTATTGAACAATTTTGATTAATTGGTTAAATTGGTTATCTCGGTTGAAGATTCAGTGAATAGATAGATAACATGAAAAATGTAGTACATTTTTTGAGGAATTGAATGAGTCAATTGTTAGGGAATTGTGTACTTATTTATGCATGATTCCAATGTATTTTTTGCCAAATAAGAATAAAGGAATATTTCATAGGGAATGACAACTTGAAATGTGATTTGGACAATGCAATAGGGATTTCAATTTTTTGTGAGTTAGTTATGATTGGAAAAGGAAGTTTGGAGGAAAATGGAAACCATATTTAGGTTTTAAATTTGACAGTGAAGATAGTATATGAGGACAAAGTTGTTTCAAAAAAAGAATGGGAGAAGGAAGCAACTATTGTTGTTGAAAAGTTGATGAAGTGTTAAGCTGTGATTACAAAACTATTAGTAGAGAAGGTATAGAGTTGTTTATAGAATCAGGATAGAGCATAAAGGATCCATTTAGTATTGTAGAGTATATATCACAGGTCAATTTCTCTTGTTGTATTCCTAATATTTTCAACAAGTCTGTGTAAATCCCTTAATAGGGTAGTCTTTAGTAGGAATTTTATGTAAATCCCTTAACATGGTGAACACTATAATAGTGGGATTAAATCCTCTAATAAGGTATTATGTAATAGGACTATTAATACTTTTGACAAGGTATCAGTTACTCCTAATATGGTGAGTCACCTAGAAAGTAACAAATTTTAATCTCCTAACAAAACACTCTTTTCTACTATAGTGAAAGGATTGTGGTTTTCATGCCCACCATGGTTTTTCCCTCTAACCAAGGGTTTCCATGATAAAAATAAGTGTTTTATGTGTGTACATGTATTGTCATTTGGTTTATTTCACTTTTACATTACAGTTTCAATTATATACTTCATAGTTTGGAAGTTTTTTTTGTTTCTATTTAAGGGTATCAGTAAAAATAAGAAAGTTTTATAGGTACTAATTCATCCACCCTCTTAGTACCTATTGTTTCCAACAGTGCCTAAGTATCCTTCACATGTCTTGTTGATATATACACAATCACAAAGTAAATTATGGCATGAGCAGTATGGACATCTTGAATTTTGCTATCTTCAATAGCTTAGCTCAAAATATATGGTCAAAGGTCTACCTACTATCAACTTTTCTAAGGGTGAATATTCAAATTGCACAATAGATATGTATCTAGAAGAGAAGTTTGAAAAATATAATTCTTAGAGAGAATAATTTGTTCTAGATTTGGTTTATAGTGTTCTAGCAAGTCCTTTCTAGTGACATTAGTCAACAAAGGTTGCTACATCCTCACTTTCATTGATGAGTTTTCATGCTACACATGGGTCTACTTTCTTGGTCACAAGAATGAAGTTTTTGATAAGAATCTAACCTTCAAGGCTCATGTTGAGAAGACATCAAGTAAATCCACCAAGGTTATTCATGTAGACAATGAAAGTAGATATGTGAACTCAAGACTTAGAGAATTTTTTGAACTTTAGGGTATTGAACTATAGAATCTCATTGTATTTAGTCCACAACAGACAAGTGTTGTTAAAAAAATATTAGAACTCTTAAGGAATAGAAAGATTCATAATTAAAGCCAAGAATCTTGATCCATGACTTGTGGTAGAAGCTATAATTTGTGCCAATCACATCCTTAATAGATCTCCTCATAATGCCTTAGATGGAATGACTCCTTTTGAGGCATGGTGTAGAACAAAACGAATTGTGAAATGCTTCAGAGTATTTTTTGTCCAACATTGGCACACATATCTTCATAAAAATGCAAGGCACATTAAACTAGGCCTTGTGCATTCATTGGATATGAATAAAATGTTAAGGCATATAGACTTATGGATCCTAAGACTCATGAGATCTTCATAGAGAGGAATGTTCACTTTGAGGAATGTGCACTTTGAGGAATGTGCACTTTGAGGAAAGTTGACTTGGCTTATCCTATACTCCTCTTCATACTTCAAACATTATGGAAACTAATAGTTACAATAGTGGCATTGATTCAAATGGTTCATCTACCTCAACCCCGACATGTAATATTACACCTTTTCTTGGTAAACTTAAGGTTGAGGATACTCCATCATCATCATCTTCTACTAGAATTTTCTGGGTTAGACAAACTCTTGATTTAGCAGGTTAACATGTGGGGGATCCTTTAGATAGTCAAAGGACAAGGTCACAAAATTATAATCTTGCACATGCATACATTTATACAGTGACAGGTCCATGTAATTCGGTGCAATTGGGTACACCTTGTCATCCAGTTACAACATTATGGGATGACTAATTTACAAACATTGCAGGTTTATTTATGGAGTCCTATATAGTAGATTTGGGAGACATCATTGATGACATACATCTTTTTGATGTGGAAGATCCTTCTTCAATTATTGTGAGGGAAGACTTTGAACCTCTTGTTCATTCTCTACATGATCATTCTTTCAAGGTTGATGTGATTGTAGATCATTATGTATAATAGTTGTGAGAGGTATCTTTATCCTTAGGGGAGACACTTGGTTCTTTGGGACATGTTCTACATCCATCCTTATTTGATCCTGACTTTTTTTTTTTAGAAGTTTTGGAAGGGGTGTCCTCTGACATTGACATAGGGACAGTTGAGAAAATTTTAGAGGCCATTCATGTTGAGGTTTCTTCCTAAAAATAGGGGAGATATTGTTGGATATTTGCCAGTAGGCCAGTACTGACTGTATGTTTTTCATTGATGAAAACATATGGAAAGTAGCATGTGTAGAAGTATTATGTAGTAAAATTTTAGTATATATAGCATGGACATGATATCAACATGATATCATGGGCGTAGAGGTTAACTATTAGTACAGATAGTTATATTGTAGCTAGTGTCAGCAGTGTTCCTGACAGAGTAATAGACAGTGTTCTATGTATGGTTGTCTGTATAGTTATTATGGAGCCTTGCGCACTTGGATATATGTTGAAGACATGTTAGTGATGTTTTAGTTATGGATGCATAGTCTGATGATGAACGCAAGTGAAGTTATGCAGTCACTATTCGCTAGTAGCAGTCTCCCGTGTTTGTTAAGAAGAGCCGACAGAGATTCTATTGGTTCTTGAGTTGTGCCTATCTTGAGGGTATGTGCCCTTGGAGTTAAGCTTGGAGAAGTGTTATTGATGTTTTATTAAGAGTGCATAAGTTAATTTGGCTTACAGAGAAAGTTCTAGTTGTTTTGGTAGAGCCGACAATGTGTAGCGTGCGTCTACAATTATTTTATTAGACAAGTCCCAGAATGAGTTGCACACATAGTAGAGCTAAAAGAATGTTTATTGGAGTTTATTATGGTTTCTCTAATATGATTTCAAGGTGGTTCTAATAGGCTAACTTGGTTATATCATTTGGAGGAAAGATATTTATAGGTAGTCATTTGTGATTGGTTGAGTGCGGTTCATGGTTGATTAAGCAGAGTAGAGAAGAGTGTGTGAAGTGTTGAGCCATTAGAAGAAGGTCTATGTGACCAAGTAAAGTACTTGTGCTATTCATTGGAACTGGTCGAGATAGTAGGTCAAAGCACAGTTCACCAAGATCCAGATATAGTGTATATCTATTATTCAAAAGGTTGTAGCCTTTGCCCATTTGAGTAGTGAGCTCTTGGACAATGCATCCTCTCCCCTAATAAGGACAATTGTAAAAGACTCCTAATAGGGTTTGACCCTTAACCAGGTCTACTCTACTTAATATATTGTAAAGCTACTCCTAACATGGTAAAGGATCTTCTAGCAAGGATCATTATACACTAGTATAGAATATTAGTGGGTATCAAGTCCCACCAAGGTTTTTACCTATTTGGGTTTCCCCATGACCAAAATATTGGTGTTGTGTTCATGTGTTCTTTCATTGTGTTTATGCTTTATGTTTAAGTATACTTAATTGGATAAAGAATTGAAATTTGTAGATAACTGATTCACCCCCCCTCTCAGTTATCTCTTGGGACTATTCCTAACAATTGGTATCAGAGCCAAGTGCCTCAAAGAGAAAGTTTAATAGCTTGAGGTTGATCAAATGGAATAGTTCAGGAAAGAAAGTCCTAAGTTCGATGGAGAGAATTATCTTGATTGGAAGAACAAGCTGGTGACCCATTTGCAGTGCATTGATTTTGAATTTTTTAATGTAACCATCCAAGTAGCCAAGATTCCTACCTTAGAAGACCTTGCAAATGATGATGCTACTAATGCACAAAAGGAATTGTTTCATTAGAATGCTATTGCTAAAGAAGCCCTTATCAATTCCCTATCTGATGGTGAATTTTTAGAAGTAAAAAAGATAGATAAGCCCATAAAATTTGGAAGCACCTTGAAGACATATTTGAAGGAGACAAACAAGCAAAGGATGCATGTAGAAAGACATGGAAGAAAAGATACAATGCATTAGAGATGCTTCCTGAAGAAAATATTAGATCTTACAATCAAAGGATTAATGAAGTAGTTGTTGGAATCAAGAACAATGGTGGAGAGATTTCAGAGGAAAACATTATGGACAAGTTGATGACTACTCTTACTCTAGAGTATGAAAGAAAGATCAACATACTTGATGAGACCATGTAGCTTACATCAAATTTCAAGAGAGAGACCTTGATTAGCAAGATCTTAGCTTTTGAGATTTCAAGATTGAAGATAGAATGAAAGAGTGAGACAACTTTCAAAGCAACAGTCCATGGTAAGAAATTTGCAAACACTTATGGTAATTTTGATGATGATGATGTGGGTTGTGTTCTTAAAAGATAAGTCAGAAGCATTTGATAAGTTCAAAATATTCAAAGCTAAGGTTGAGAATGAATCTAGATTAAAGATAAAATGTTTGAGATTAGATAGAAGAGGAGAATTCACCTTTGACAGATTTTATGAGTACTATGAAGAACATGGCATAAAGAGATAGTTAAGTGCACCTAGAACACCTCAGTAGAATGGAATTGCAGAAAGAAGGAATAAGATCATTCTTGATACAACACACACCATTATGATAGAAGGAAAGGTTTCCCACACCTATTGGAGAGATGCGGTCAATACAATAGTCTATACAATCAATAGAATTCAGTTAAGGCTTGGCACTGACAAAAAAACCTTATGAGATATGGTTTGGTAATGTTCCCATAGTAAAATAATTTAGAATCTTTGGAAGCAAGTGCTACATCAATAGGGAAGTTTGATGCAAGAAGTGATAAAGGTATTTTTCTTGGTTACTCTACTAAAAGTAAAGCTTATAGATGTTTCAATTTAAGATTGAAGAAAATAATTGAAAGTGCTCAAGTAAAGATTGATGAAAAGTTTATGATTCAAGAAAGATATCATGATTACTCACCCATCATTGAAGAAGAACCTAGACCCTCCACTAGTAAGACAGTTATTGAAGAAATGTTTGACAACATTGATGTGTTGTTTAATGACCCTGAGACAAGTGAAGAAGGTACTCCTAAGGCTGATGAGTCAACATCAGCTAAATTTCCAAAGTTTACATCTAGAAATCATTCCAAGAAAGACATCATTGGAGATCAGAGCGGCAAAGTCTTAACAAGATCACAAGCAAAGAACTCAGCTAGTAGTGAAGCAGTGTGTTTACTATCTCAAATTGAACCTTTAAGTGTTGAAGATGCTTGTAATGATTTAGATTGGCATGATGCTATGAAAGAAGAACTTGATCAGATCATTAAGAATGACACTTGGGAACTGGTCCCAAGACCTAGTGATAAGAATGTGATTGGAACAAAGTGGATATTCAGAAACAAGATGAATGAAGATGGTATAGTAGGAAGAAATAAAGAAAGATTAGTATGTAAGGGTTATGCGCAAAGAGAAGGAATTGATTATTTAGACAAATTTGCACCTATGAGTAGATTAGAAGCTATTAAGTTATTTTTAGTTTATGCTATAGTTAAAAACTTCAAAGTTTATTAGATGGATGTCAAATCAACATTCTTGAATGGAGACTGAAAATAAGAAGTATACATTGAGCAGCTTGAAGGATTTACCTTATCAGACAAACCTAATATGGTATGCAGATTGAAGAAGGCCCTCTATGGACTTAAGCAAGCCCCTAGAGCATGGTATGAGAGACTAGATGGATACTTAACAAATATTGGATTCAAGAAAGGAGTAGCAGATTGTAATCTATTTGTTAGAGAGACATTTGAAGGTTTATTACTTGTAGATATATTTGTTGATGACATTATCTTTAGAGGTAATGACAAACTCAGTGCTGAATTTGCCAAAGAAATGCAAAATGAGTTTGAGATGAGTATGATTGGTCCTATCAAGTACTTTTTGGGACTAAATGTGCAGCAGATAGAAAAAGGGATTTTCATTAATCAATCAAAGTATGTGAAAGAGATACTAAAGAAATTCAAGATGGATGATTGCAAGCCAGTAGGACCCCTATGATTACTAGATGCAAGCTTACAAAGGAAGATGACTCTCTAGTAGTTGATATAACATTGTATAAGTCTATGATTGGTAAACTCATTTATCTTACTCAGACTAGACCTGATATTTCCAATGCAGTTGGTATAGTTGGAAGATTTCCAGTAGAACCTAAACAAAGTTACCTCGTGGCAGTAAAGAGAATATTCAGATACTTGTAGGGCACTATAGATTATGGTCTATGGTATCCTAATTCAGAAAATGTTGAGCTTCATGTGTACACTGATGCAGATTGGGTAGGATGTGTTGATGATAGAAAGAGTACTTTAGGTGGAGCAGTGTTTCTTGGTGATATACTTGTCACTTAGACAAGCAAGAAAAACAATTGTATTTCTCAGACAATAGTAGAAGAGGAGTATGTTGCACCAGCCTTGAATTGTTCTACAATTATTTGGATCAAGCAAATGATAAAAGATTTTGGAATTCAAATTGATTATCCTATTGTTATTGACTGTGATAACACTAGCACTATCAATATGTCAAAGAACCTTGTGATGCATGCAAAGACAAAACACATTGAGATCAAGTATCACTTCCTAAGAGAGAAAGTGGTAGAGAAAGAAGTCAAGTTCGACTATGTGAGTACTAAAGAACAGTTGGCAGATATATTCACAAAGCCCTTGCCTAAGGATACTTTTGAGTATCTCAGGGAGAAGTTGGGAGTAATTACCTTCCTTGATTCTTCTTAGAAAAAGAAGGAAAGGCATCAGTCCTCTAGGATTGGTGGAAGGTTGACTACTCTACCTCAGGAGTAGTACCGGTGCTTAAAATGAATGGCGTCCTTTGCCATTGATGTCAAAGGGGGAGTATATATAGAGTCATGAAAAATAGAAGTAAAAGAGGATTAATATACTAAGGGGGAGCAACATTCAGTTATGACAATAGTATAGTTGAGGAAATGGAGAATTTTATAAAAGAAATATTCATTTGGGTTTGTGGTGGTTTTTCATTCCACATGTTTCCATCAATGCCAAAAGGGGAGATTGTTGGAGATTTTCTAGTAGGCCAGTATTGACTGTATGTTTGTGATTGATGACAACATATGGAAAGTAGCATGTGTGAAAGTATCATGCAGTAAGATTTTAGTATATATAGCATGGACATGATATCAACATGATATCATGGGTGCAGAGGTTAACTATTAGTACAGACAGTTATATTGTAGCTGGTGTCAGCAGTGTTCTTGACAAAGTAACAGACAATGTTCTATGTATGGTTGTCTATACAATTATCATGGAGCCTTGTGCACTTGGATATATGTTGAAGACATGTTAGTGATTTTTATTTATGGCTGCATAGTTTGATGATGAACGCAAGTGAAGTTATGTAGTTTCTATTTGCTAGTATCAGTTTCCTATGTTTGTTCAGAAGAGCCGACAGAGATTTTATTGGTTCTTGAGTTTCACCTATCTTGAGGGTATGCACCCTTGGATTTAAGCTTGGAGAAGTGTTATTGATGTTTGGTTAAGAGTACATAAATTAATTCAGCTTACAGAGAAAGTTCCAGTTGTTTTGGTAGGGCCGACAGTGTATAGTGTGCATCTACAATTATTTTATTAGACAGGTCCCAAAATGAGTTGCGTGTATAGTAGAGCTAACATAATGTTTATTGGAGTTTATTATGATTTCTCTAATATGATTTCAAGGTGGTTCTAATAGGCTGACTTGGTTATATCATTTGGAGGAAAGATATTTATAGGCAATCATTTGTGATTGCTTGAGTGTGGTTCATGGTTGATTAAGTAGAGCAGAGCAGAGTGTGCGAAGTGTTGAGCCATCAGAAGAAGGTCTATGTGACCAAGTAAAGTACTTGTGCTATTCATTGGAACTAATCCATACACAAAGTCAAAACATAGTTCACCAAGATCCAGATATAGTGTATATCTATTATTCAAAAGGTTGTAGCCTTCGCCCATTTGAGCAGTGAGCTTTTGGACAGTGCATCCTCTCCCCTAATAGGGACAATTGTAAAAGACTCCTAACAGGGTCTAACCCTTAACCAGGTCTACTCTACTTAATAAATTGTAAAGCTACTCCTAACAGGGTAAAGGATCTTCTAGCAAGGATCATTATACACTAGTACAGAATATTAGTGGGTATCAAGTCCCATCGAGGTTTTTACCTATTTGAGTTTCCCCATGACCAAAATATTGGTGTTGTGTTCAAGTGTTCTTTCATTGTGTTTATGCTTTATGTTTAAGTATACTTAATTGGATAAAGAATTGAAACTTGTAGATAACTGATTCACCCCCCCCCCCCTCTCATTTATCTCTTGGGACTATTCCTAGCAAATATATCTTATACACCTATGGAATTGTTTCTTCCTAAGGGGAGGAACATTGTTCGACACTCATGGACCAGATTCTTGTTGGATTAATTATGGAAAGTCAAGTACTAAGAGGGGAGGGGTGAATTAGTACTAAAAAAAATTTCTCTACTTTTTTAACCATTCACTAAATTATAAACTTTTCATACATCACCATAAAACATAGAAATTAAAACATAAAACACAACTCATAAAACCATTATTTTTGGTCTCATAGAAAGCCTTGGTCAAAGGGAAAAATTGTGGAGTGGATGGTACTCACAATACTTCATTACTGTAGTAAAAAATTTTCTCAGTTAGAGCTACAAAATTAGCTACTTCTGATAGCTTACCCTATTAAGAGTATTTACCATGTTAGGAATACAAATATTTTTTCAGTCTACCTTGCTAAAGGATTTTACAACTCTAATCTAAGAGATGTATGCTATTAAAGGATTTATAAATTGAGACCTATCAAGGTATACCTGGTTAAAGGATTTTACAATTCTAATTACACTATAAATCAGTACCAAAAATGTCTTTAATGATGCATCAACAAATGCTTACCAAAATTAATATGCTCAATATCATATTACCTCATTCTAGATTTAAATCACACTTCAACTTCTATACTCGGTAGCCTTAACTTTGATTCACATTCACAATTATTCTCTTAATATTATGTTACTCAATAGTTTCTCTACTCTTCATCACCTTCACATTCTTCTCTATCTAATCATTACCTTTTCTCTGTAATCTCTCTTCTCTGCTCTCTCTCATCTCTCTCATACACTGATCCTTTTATACTTAATGTAGAAGTGGTGGAAATTTTCTAGATTATTCTCTTTAAATGGTACTAGCATTGGCTTCATCTCTAATATATATATACCACTTAATTTCTATCGGTGGATCTTACCTTGTAATCATGAAAAATCATCTTGTTTATATCTCCAATGATTTACCAAACAATCTTCTTGGAATTTGTAAAATGTTTTATGCTTAGTGTCCAAATTTAATGTATCTAACACAATCTATTATGTCAACCTATGTTAGTCGGTAACACATTTTATTCTTACTTGATAACATGTATAATCAGCTCAGTAACTTATTTTCTCTTCAAATTAGTAACTACTGTAACTTGGTAATTTTTTGGTGCCTATCTTTCTTTTCTTGGTGTCTATTTCTTATTTTCCTTTACCGAAACTATATTTTCCTTTACCAGCTGACTTATTTTCTTTACCAACTAATTCCTATGACTTCTTCATTCACCAACTAACTTTTTCAATCAATATGACTTAATAAAACTAATCACAAAAAATAAGTCTTTAAGAATATCAATCTCCCCCTTTGGCATTAGTTTGGCATCTTTGTTAAAAAATTCAAAGTCATCAAAAGTTTGTCCTTAATCAAAATTTGATCATGTAAAATTCTCTCTTTATATAACTTATAACTCCTTACAATTCTCCATGACTCCCCCTATGGCAATACTCTCTATATATATAACTCCTTATGACTGATATTATATCACTCTTATATACATATATCTATCTTATCTATCCCCCATTTTTAACAAATATGCCAAAAACAAAATTAATTACTTGGATCTAGTGGTGGAATCTTATAAAAAATATATTGATATCTTTTCTTTGCATCTCCCAAGGATGATTTCCATGATTCCTTTAGTGTTTGCAACACCACAATTTTCTCACCAATGTCAGCTGCTAATCCAATCATGTTATCCATAGCACTGATGTCAGGGGTATTCACTAATCATTTTCCCTTGTGAATATTCTTTTGTAGTGATTCAATGTGGGGCATCAAAATTTCTCACAACTCTAAAAGTTCCATTCTGATCTTATTCTCCTCTTTTTCTTATCTCATGTTGCACTCCCATTAAGTGTTTTATCCTTTGATAATAGACATGAAATGTTCCAAGCTTGGTGGTGACCTTTTCTAGTTTCTCAATTAGCTCTTTTTCAATATATTCATCTTTGTTCTTGATATCCTTAACAAAGTTTGAAATTAAACAAAATTTTTGAAATAATGAAGGAATAGTTTTTAACTCATTTTCTAATTTTGCAACCAATTTAGAAAGTGATACCTTGTCCAATGCAATTGATTGAAGTAAATATTCAATAATCTTTTTCTCAATGTTCTTTCAATGCACTTGCATCATATACTCAGTGGCCTTTATGCTAGATTCTTTCACTTGTTTTACTAGTTCTTCCAATTAACTCAATAGATTTCCCTTCTCATTTATAGTAGCATCAAGTACAATTTCCTCTAGTAAATATTTAACACTCTCTAGCACATCTATCTTTTGTTTCTTGGCTAGTATTTTGCTACTTTCATTTTAAGTAGATTTGTGGATTCAGATAGCTCTTTAGGGCTCAAGGAGGAGATATCTACCTTTGGAATTATAATTGGTTGGCTTGAGTCAATTTTATCTTTCTCATGCTTTCTTTTCTTGGAATTTTTCTTCTCTAATTGTAAACTTTCTCTAGTATAAAAATTAGGGGAACAAGATTCCTTCATTGCATCAGATGTAGTAGCTATAGTTGTATCATTAGTTCTTTCATCTCTTTCTTCTTCTTTCTTTTCTTCTTGTTTCTCCTCTTTCTTCTCTTCATGGTTTTCTTCTTTCTTCCCTTCTTCTTTATTTTTTGCATTATCTTTTGCTTGCTCCTCTTTCTCTTGTGGTTGTTTTCCTAGGGTCTTGATAGAAGTGATCAGCTCTTTATTATGATCTTTTTTAGTCCCAGTCTCTTTTTTGTCCTTGGTTTCCTTTTTTGGTATCCTTTACCTATTTAGTGGACTTCTCCTCTACATCAATAGGAACATATTTAGTAACTTTTGAGATAACCTCATTAATATCAGGAAAATCAATTACTTTTTCTAGAACATGATCTTCATCCATCAATTTTTCTTTAGTTGTATCATCAATGTCCATTTGTTTAGTGTCATTTTCCTTAGTTACCATAACATATTCATCATGTGTTATTTCTTCTATTGGATCCTTTTCAGTGATATCCTCTATAATCACTTCATCTTTTTCTAAGGTCAAGTCAATAGGATTTGACTTACCTTGATTTTCCTCAATCTCTATTGACTGTTTAGGAAATAAAATCTTTCTCCATATGCCATCGATATCTTTTTGCACTACTTCTAGTTCACCGGCCATGATTTTCAATGCTCTTCTCTTTACAAGAAATCTCTTAGAGTACTCCTTCAATGCTTCTTTAATATCTTCTACTAAAAAATTAGGTACAGTAATGGCTAGAGATCTTTATCTCATTTTCTTTTCAGAAGTCATAGCATACTTCCATCTAGCATCGATTTTCTTGTATATCTCCTCTGGTATTTGGTTGGCAATTTCAATTGGAATAGTCTAAATTTGTGCAATGTGAACACAACTGCCTCCTCAATCTTTTATTTTTCTTCATCAGTCCTTGTTTCATATTTTTCATATTTAATTCCTACAAAACCTCCATAATTCTTGAGATTTTCAAGAAATTCATCTAAGTTTTTAGGTTTAGGGAACTAGTTTTACACAACTTTAAATTTACTTAAATCTTTTGATTCCATGTCTGTATCTTCTTGTAGCTTTATCTTTCTCCTTGGTTTACCATATGTTTTCTTTTCCCTCATGTATGTATTAGGTTTTTTTCTCTCCCTCTATTTTCTTCTTCTCCCTCTGTGTAGAAATAGACCTTGTCAATGGTCTTGATCCCTTAGGGATAGGTGTCTCCTTTTTTACTCTTATTTTTTTCCCTTGATCTCAGATGGACCAGCCTCATCTTCTTCAATAGTAACACCTAGATTTTTGATAAATTATTGATCATTCTACTTGTTTTTCTTTGAGCCTTAGGTATCAATATACCTAGTTTTATATTATCTTTCACTTCTTCATGTGTCCCATACCGATTAGCTATCTTATCAATTGGTTTAGCTAATAGTTCTTTAATTTGTTGAGATGTACTATTTATGTCTATTTGATATCCCATTGGCTATATCTAGATAGTCCTTGTCTCCATAGCTTTCACTATACAAGTGTCAGTATCCACTTCAAAATAAATTTTATCTCAGTGCTCTTCCACTAACTGAGGTGGAATTCTATTTTTTTTTTGTGCATTCTAGTCTAAAAGTCAGTGAAATAGTCATTCATTATATTATTAGTTTCTTTACACTCCATACTACATTACTGATTGATGGTAAGAAGTTTTGAAAGTATAAAAATATACATACCAACACTAACCCAAACTTCAAAGTGTTGGTCTTTTCTTTTTGAATGGTGTTCATTTTATCATCAAACTATTTCAATAGGATCTCACATAGATCAATCTTCATGACCTTTTTGACTATCTTGTATGCAATGTCCATTGCTCCACATGGTACACTATCTACTCAAGATGACTAGAAGATTCAACAGGATATAATATTACACGAAAATATCAATTCAGGATCTTTAACAGTTGATAATTTGAGACCTCTTCCATCCCATTTATCTTGTGTCAACTCACACAACCTTTTCTTTTTGATTTACTTGTTGGCCTTCAGTCTATCATTGATTAGGTAACCAGTCACAATATGTAAACAATCCATTGTAATCTTGACTAGTGCATCGAGCCACATAAATTGATCATGAACTTGGCTCAATATAGTTCTCATACACTCTTATTTGAATACACTCAGTACATGTAGGGCATGCATTAAAATTTTAGTCTCTAAATGGATATGTTCATCCTTCATTTCCATTCACACACAAATTCTTGAATGATGTGTCGATATCAGCTTGACAGATTTCCTCGATCTTACAATAGATGAAGGCACAAATATCTTCGATCAAAATTACTCTCAAAGGAATTGAAGATAGGGCTCCCATCTTGTCAAGTTTGCATCTTTAGCTAGAGGTATCTTGTACTTTGGATTGACAAGATCAACCTTCCCAAAAACAATGGGATTTTGAACTTTAGGTGCCACCAATTCAAAGATATAAACGCTTGATTGAAGTAGGGTTTCATTTTAATATCAAATCAATCATACTTTCACAACTCGGGAAAACACCATAAATTACTCAAATATCCTTGATAATGCTTAGATCTATTCAGTCAATCACTCAAATTCTCTCAGAGGACTCATCTCTATAATGTGCTCATATGCTTTTGAAAATGTAAGGTAAAAATGAAATAGCAAAGTTGTCTATTTATACCTTTTCCTCAATTAGGGTTTCCTACAACTATAATTTTAGCTTTTAATGTTGTCATAGACTTCCTTTTTCACTGATTACCAATTACACTTCCTTACACCAAATTAAACAAAATAACATAGACTTTTACCTATCAAACATGAAATATTAACTTCACAACATATATCCAAATGCATCTTAATATGATTATATGGAATTTTGCATGAATGTTAGGAACTGATTTAAAATTAAATTTTAGTTCACAATTCCTACACATACCTTTGACCAATTTGGTGAAGATAGGTGCACTCGATCTAGAGGATGAGGTTCCATCAATTTCTCCAAGTACAATTCCATCATCTAGAGACTTTCTTCTCCATGTTTTATTGATATGATCTCTTATTTATTCAATATTTACATGAACAATTTCATTTGTTTGTTCCTCAGCTGGGGCTTTACCTCAGTACCTATAGTCTTTGGCTAGGTGACCTAACTTATGATAGTAAAAACATGCCATTCCAATATTTCTCCATGACCTTCTATTATTCCTTCCATGCATCAAAATGCAATTTTCTACTATGTGTCCAAATCTCCCACATGTTGTACATGAAATTATTGTATTGTAGTCCCATGGTATTATTGATCCTTGTTGGTTGTTTATAGTATTCTATTGGTTAGGTTCCCATTTGACATTCTATTTTTGTGACATGCAATCTTCAGGATTGTGACCGTATCTATTGCAACTATTGAAATAAAAATTGAATTTTGGCTTTCTTGTATTGCTATAAATTCTTGATGTACATTCAAATGCTTTATGACCCTATTACAATTGTAATAATAACCATAAAATTTAGGAATTCTTGATGGTTTACCTCTTTTCCTTCTACAAAAATTGGTTGTATGACCAGGTTTCCCACAATGATAACAAATATGCTTCTTTGTCTTTGGTGGGTAGCAATATCTCAGTTTGCTGCTTGATTTGAGGACTCTCCCTTCTCGGTAGTGTTGTTTTTGATAAACCCAAGTCTAGTTCTATCTCTCAGTTGTCTCTGACCTCTAAGTCATTCATCCAATATTATTAATGTTTATTCATTCCTTTTAAATATTCATTTTCATCCTTTTCAGATTTTATTTCATTCTTCAAATGTTCATTTTATGATCTTAATCTAACAATTTCTTTAACTTTCCTAGCAATCTCCTGATTAACATTGATTAACTGATATGTCATATTAAAGTGATGTTGTGTCAACCTCTGTATCTCTGCATCTTTCTCATTTAGTCTTTTACTCATCTTCCTTTTTTCATATTTTATTACTCTCTTATCATCTTTAGCTTTTCACTTTTATTCCAGGACTTCACACATTCTTACTAATTGAGCTTCGTGTTCTCTTTTTAATGATTTTACCTGATCAATTAGGATTTTTTTTCTTTTCAGTTGGTTCTGATATGGTAGCTTCAAATTTATTAGAAAAACTTCCCTCTGATTGTTCTTCAAGTTCTTCAACCTTATCTTGAGTATCTTTCAGTTGATGGGATAAATCCTTTCTCTTATTAAGTGATTGATTCAACTTTCTTCTTAATTCATTAATCTGTTCATTTGCAAACTTTAGCTCCATGTTCATATTGTCAATCACCTTTTCATACCTATAGCTTTCTATCTCTTCAAATCTTTCCTCTCATGTGGTTAAACTTATAAATAAGAGACTCAGCTCTGATACCAATTGTTGGATTAATTATGGAAACTCGAGTACTGAGAGGGTAGGGGTGAATCAGTACTCTAAAACCTTTTATCATATTTTCTAACCATTCACCAAATTATAAAATTTTCATACATCACCATTAAACATAGAAATTAAAACATAAAATAGAACTCATAATACCATGATTTTTGGTCTCACAGAAATCCTTGGTCAGAGGGAAAAACTATAGTGGGGATGGTACCACAATACTTCACTACTACAATAAAAACAATTCTTGGTTAGAGCTACAAAATTATCTTCTTCTGATATCTTACCATGTTAGGAGTATTTACCCTATTAGGAGTACAAAAACTTATTCAGTCTACCTTGCTAAAGGATTGTACAACTCTAAGCTAAGAGATGTACCATATTAAAGGATTTACAAATTGAGACCCATTAGGGCCTACTTGATTAAAGGATTTTACAATTTTGATCATACTATAAATCAGTACCAGAAAATTCTATAATGATGCATCAAAAAATGCTTGTCAGACTCAATATGCTCAATATCATATTACCTCATTCTACATTTCAATCACACTTCAATAGTTGTACTTAGTAGCCTTAACTCTGATTCATATTCACAATTTCGCTCTTACTATTTTTTTACTTGGTAGCTTCTCTTCTCTTCATCACCTTCACATTCTTCTTTGTCTGATCATTACCTTTTCTTTGTAATCTCTCTTCTATTCTCTCTCTCATCTCTCACATACACTGATCCTTTTATAATTGATCTAGAAGTAGTGGAAATGTTCTAGATTCTTCTCCTTAAATGGTACTAGCATTGAATACATCTCCAATGTATATATTACACTTAATTTTTATTGTTGAATCTTACCTTGTAATCATGAAAAAGAATCTTGTTTATATCTCCAATGATTTACTAAACAATCTTCTTAGATTTTGTAAAATGTTTTATGCTCAGTGTCCAGATTCAATGTATCTAACAAAATCTATTATGTTGTCCTGTGTTACTCAATAACACATTTTATTCTTACTCAGTAACATGTATACTCATCTCGGTAACTGACTTTCTCTTTGACTTGGTAACTACTATGACTCGATAACTGTTTGGTGTCTATCTTGGTTTGCTCGCTATCTATTTCTTATTTCCCTTTATCAAAAATGTTTTTTCCTTTACCAACTAACTTATTTTTTTTAGCGACTGAGTCCTATGACTCCTTCATTCACTGACTAACTTTGACAATCAATATAACTTAACAAAACTAATGACAAAAAAATAACTCTTTTGGAGTATCAGTTCTACATTCCTCTTAGAGAAGCTATCACTGATGGGCATTCGACATTAAGTGGGAGGGTTTTCCCATGAGGTTTTCCCTCTTTCTCCACTTTATGAGATTTTTCATTGATTTTTAATTTTTTACATGGGTACCTAACATGGCTTAGTAGTCGGGACCCATCATGCATTCTCCTTTAGCCTTGTGAGCTTAAGGGCATTCCCCTAAGGGGGTTGTTGGTGTAGTTAAATATTTTTAATTACACTTTACTTAATTTTACTTAGGATAATTTATTACATAGTAGTTTTCATTTCATTTTTGCACGTGGTGTAGGATAATTCCACTTTGGGCACAAGATCTAAATTTAGTGCTCTTATCATATTATCATCATCTCATTGTTACACATATTTTCACATACTTCATTGTACAATGGAGGATGATCCACCTTCAGTGGATATGTGATTACACCTTGTGTGGTTGATAGGTTATCTCTTGCATCACTCCTAGTTATCATGCATTTCCTTTATATTCAAAACATCTACCTTGTATTCATCTATTATTGTTTTGATTATTAATCACCATTGAATCTAGTCAATTTAGGATCATATCACTTTGTCTCTCTTGTTGTGCTATCTATTGAGCTTCTAGATCTTGGAATTTTGTTCTTTTCCCTAGGAAAATTCATAAAAGTACTAATGGATATAAAAGAAGCTAAAAGCACAACCTAGTAATTCGGTAGGCCTTGCAGACTAGTTATGCACACATTCTAGTCTCAGGATCTCTTTAGTACTTTCCATATACAATTAGGACTAAGGGTTCATATTTAGGAAGTAGAGGAGGGAAATAGAATAACATATGGAAGAGGATATTATAGTATGTAACTATATATGCTAAAAAAAAATTAGTGAGTGTGATATCTTTATAAAAATTGGAATACTAGTGTCGTTATAAGAGGTATCATGTTTTTGTTTTGTGATTCAGGTTTTAGATTCCTATTACAAATTTTTGAAAGATTAATATGAAGAAGATAATTTTGATCATGTCACTACCGATACTTTGGGACTTTAGAATCAATAGTTTCCATTTACAATTCCTATCTCAGTATCACAGGTCTATGTTGCAAGGAACAATATTTTATTTGTTGTGAGTCTTTCATACCAAATTGATGGGTTTAGGAATGAACCATAGTCTCATCAACATGAGAACTACTATTGGTTCATCACCAAGTAGTCTAGTTTTCTACCTTGTTGAACGACTCTTCATTCTAGTATCACATTATTGTGAAACTTCTTATTGGATATTTTTATATGTTTAGGATCTTATATATCCACGTAGTGGAAGATTATTTGTACAACACTTTTGGTTCCATGTACTTACATAGTTTGAGTGGATCTTTTAGAATTTATCTCAATTATCAAGTGTTATCAACATTACATGAACTATTTTATTTAATATTTCTTTTTTATGAACTAAGGATTTTGGAACATGGTAGTGTGGGATTTTATAGTAAAAATTCATGAAAAGTGTTTTGCAAAAGGTTCACAGCTAAGAAAAGTCTAATTTTAGAGAAATATAGTTTGGGGACATTAGACTTGTTCCCACTAATGAATATCTTATTCCTTCTTCCAAATTCTCTTAAATTTCTTGACACTTTCCAAAATGGTCACATTCTCCAATCTTAACTTTTGGGGTGTGAGAAAAGAAATTCCTCTATGGAAAATCTACTTTTTCTCCAATATCTTCTCAAATTCTCCAATTATTACATTTTTCACAATGCTATGGATTTGAGAAATTACAATCTATGTGCTTCTCCTAAGATGCATCTCAACCCTTCATTGTATTTCATTCCTAGTCATCTATTGATCCCTTCCAAATCCTATAAATTGAGAGCACATCCTATCACAAATCATCCACATTTCATGCAAAGTTACCATGTCATTTTCCTTCCAAACTAATCAAAATTGTACTATCATATTGCAAAATTCACTCCACTCTTTGAAGTTTGATCACAAGTATTGAGCACACAACAAAAAAGCATTATTGGAAAAATCTACACAACAAAGGAGATCACTTGATTTATATGTGATTTTTATTAAGGTTTGAATTCTTTTCATATTTTTATATCTTTTTTTTACTAATCACGATGTTTCTTTGAGTAGTGTAGTTTGAATGTTTTAATTAATTGCTGGATTTGATTATAGACTTGCACTTTTCCTTTCACACACAAGCAACTACAAATAAATTGCAATTTGGATATTTTGTGAAATGTCCAATTCAAACATAAAAATAAAATAAGAATACAAGGTAGTGATTTTATTTTATTTCATTTATGCAAAAAAAAAAGAAAAAGTTGGTTTGAATCCAATTCTTTTGTTCTTCATTTGCACTCCTTTGCAAACAGCAATACCCTATTTTGAACTTCCTTTCGTCCTTCTAGTTATTTCTTTTTGTCTCCCTACTAGTGCACCATTTTTGGATATTCTTCCATAATATTTCAGAATATTTTTCTTTCTCATATGTTGCATCTACTTTTATGTTGTTCCATAAATGTTCCTTATTTATTTTATATACATTGATTGCCTTGTTCTTATTTATTGTGATTGAACAGTCAATATTTCCTTAAGAAATACTATCAAACTATGCCCCCTCCTCTAATTATACCCCCCTCTCTTATCTATAGTTGTAACTCCTCGTATTCTCCTCTTTTATGATGTATCTCTTTTATTACCTATTCTCTCTTATCCTCTACATGTCTTGTTTTCTTTCTTATTTATCTTACATGTGCATTTTCCCCTTCCATGGCTATCAACTAGTAAAAATTTAAACTAGGATACCTAGATTTTTATTTGAAAAATCTATGTAAAATACACTAAGAGACATCAAATATCACAACATTTAACATTTATGAATATGAATAATTTTGGCCTTCCTTATTGCATAAAGAACCCCACATTGTTAAAGTTAATTAATCAACATATTTTTAATAGATATGAAATAACATGATTATTTAAAATTAATCAATTATTTTATAACAATTTTAATACATTATGAAAATTAAATTTAGGCATCCTTACAATTTATAAAGATTGAATTGAAAATATTTGTCAAACAATAATTTGAATATAGTTTGACTTAGCTAACCATTTATGCTTTTTCAAAAACAAAAGGTTAACCATTTATCCAAGAGAGGTAACTCTCAAATAAAATTTATAATATATTATCAAAATTGAATATCAATTTCACAAGTTTTTATCTACAATATACATGAAATGAATAGGATCCAATAATTTTTTATAATGTAAGGGCTCCATTGATCTAAAAATTTGGATATACTAGCTTGCACATATCCAATTATTTTATTTGAAATGCTTGAAAATATTTTTAATGAGAAAGACATACATAGAAGTTTAAATGAACGCAATAAAACCTAAAGCTCAATAATTAAAACTAATTAAACTTTTCTTTCAAATGCCTAGTCAAACTTTTCCACTTTTATGATAGTACACTTAACCCTTTGTTCATCATTAGAAGTCTCTTATTTTATGTGATTTTTAAAGATGTATTTATTTAAAATGATATGTTGTATAATTTCTCATGGTTTGACATCATCTTCTTCTTCATCCTTCAATGTGTTTAATTCCTTTTTCGTAACACCCATAATCTCTTCTCTTTCTTTTCAAAAAATAGTCACCCAAGTGAAAGTTGTATTGTCATGCACTTTACATTGAAGTATATATATGTAATCAGATTCATGATTTAACTCTTATCGTATCTTTGACAATACCAATTACCATTTCCATCACTACTCACCTTTTTTTTTACATTATCTATCTTCAAATATTAAGGGGTAATCTTTATAATAAAAATTATCCACCTTTATAAAATATAAGGTAGCCTTTATCACAATCCAACAAGGTGCATTAGATCTAATAAGCCCCCATCCTTAATTTGTGTCATGGTTTCCAACATTTTAGCTTATCCAACATATGAGATTTCCTTTGTAATAGAATGAGAAGCAAGATCTTTCCCTTATGTATCAAATCAGAATCTCAATTGATATGACTCTGGAAGATCTAGATTTATAAGAAGTTGGGTTGTGGTAATTATCCCTATAGCTTTCCTCCAAAATCACCAATGCATCCAACCTTTATAGAAAGAATTGAAAAAGTTCCTAACTTACATAGATCTTAGAGTTTTTGGCCTTCCTTATTGTAAAAACCACCCCATGTTCTCAACTCCACTATAAAAAATGACTTGTCTTTCAATTGAAGAGTTCTTTTTTGAGCTAGTATGACATTTTTTTAATATGGCATTTGATGGATCAAATGACAAAACAATACTAATGATATCAAATATAGAGTTTATTTCCATGATATAAATTTCAAATGTTGTTTAGGTATAAAGTTGTCTTCCTCCAAACACAACTCAAATGTGGAATTACTTTGTAATAAAATTCCCCAATTATTATTTAAATGGTTGAAGTTTTTTGTGCAGGTTTGAGGCTCCTATTTGAGATTGTAAATACTTTCTCAATCTCTATGCAATCATAAAATTTATTTTAAATAGTATTAAAACATGTTACTCTTATCTCCCCACCATCAAAATCTACTAGATTGAAAATAATTTTTTTCCATCTCTTCTTGCATTATTGAATTGATGAAGTTGAGTCTTTGTAATAACTATAGCCTTTATCATCCATATGCTCCTATAAATCTACAATGATGCAATAGGAATGATTTTTTCTTTAGTTAAATATTTCTTGCAATAATTAGTTGATCATATGAATTGTTGGTAGAATCCATGCATGTGCCATCATAAAATACATAAAATAATAGTCAGTCTAGTAGCATTGAGGTACATTAAACATAATAAGGGTGAATGCACATGTCATTAAGTACAATAACCAAGCACACAAATACATAAGGTCAACTTAAATATATAAGTCAATGATAGAGTGAATAATTCTAATACACCTAACACTTAGACAAAAACTTTTTAAAAAAATCAAAACCACATTACCATATATTTAACTTATATAGTATTCATCATTTAAACATATATTAGTTTTCTATAATGTTTGATAATTAGTCATCCATGTTAAATATTAGATACTATTCCAATTATTTATGCATTCAAGATATTTTTATACTAGATATTAATCAACTTGATATATTTAAATACGTTTTAAAAAATCATTGATGATTATGATTAAATAAATCTAGCAGCATTACTATCCAAATAACCAAGTCAAGTGTTAAAGCATTCACAAAAACACCTAGCAATAAATTTATCAAGATATGTGGCACTAACTTATATATAGAGCCAACCAAAACAAGACAAAATGAGAATTTAAACTTCATTTATCACAAAAAATCACAAATTAATATAGAAGAAAAAGTTTCTTCTCTTTGAACCTAAAACTATTGATCTATAAAT
This sequence comes from Chamaecyparis obtusa, assembly GCA_027943335.1. Lineage (NCBI taxonomy): Eukaryota > Viridiplantae > Streptophyta > Pinopsida > Cupressales > Cupressaceae > Chamaecyparis > Chamaecyparis obtusa. The sequence goes on along the minus strand of BSBK01013150.1, from coordinate 49,592 downwards.
TCAGATGAAAACAAAGAAGAAAGTATACACAAGTATGTAGAAGTTAAAACTTGTAATGGAAAGTTATGATTATGATTAAACAAATCTAGCGACATTGTTTTCTAGATAAGATAAATGCAACATTACGCAACAATAGAAGAAACCACAAATTAATATAGAAGAAAAAGTTTCTCCCCTTAGAACCTTTAACATTTGATGTATAATTTCAGTTGAAAACAAAGACAAGATCATACAAAAGTATAAAATTATAATGGAAAGTTAAGCCTAATGCATATGGCAACATTGTCTTCCAAATAAGAATTGAATATCTATAATAACACATAAGAAAAGCATAATTTTGACATGTACCATACAAAAATAATTTAAAAACTATTTAATTTAAAAATAAATGACATTTTTTAATTAAAAAAATACAAAACACACTTCTATTCTTAATCAAATTTTACAAAAGATATACACATGTTTTAAAATATTCAAAATTGATAATTGCAATACATAGATTACTCAAAACCAATAACTTCAAAATGAAGGAATCATTAAATTATACTATAGTAAAATAATATTACAAAAGAAAAATAGATTTGTTAAAACACTTAAACCATATGATAGTAAAACACATAAAGATTACAATAGTAAAAATATTTAAATCTCATCAATAAGAAGATTTTATGGCACGAATATAAGATCAACAATATTTTTTGTTAATCAAATATGTGTTTAACTTGTGCTTAGTACTGGAATTAGGGATCAATTTTAAACTTATTTTTTTGACCTTTGAAAATTTTTATATTCAATGGAATATAAAAATTTGAAAATATTAAGTTTAATAATTAGTTTTGTAAAATAGATATTATGTTTTTGGTAAAAAAATTTAGAAGCTTAATATTGAAAATGTTTTATTTTTTGAACTAATATATCATAAATTTGTATTAATTCCTAAAATAATCATCATACTAATAACACAAAAAAAATTAAATATTATCTTTCATTAATTTTATGAAATACTATGATCTCAATTCATCATCTTATTTAACCTATCAAATGAATCCAATCTTCTTATTTAAATATCTTCATTATTAATTACTATTTTTTTATTAATAATAGTTATATTTTTAGTTAACTTCCATTATTAGAAAGGGGATTTCATTCCTTACCCATGGATGGCAAGTTACCCTTTCGATGAATGAAATTTCCTAGTTTGGTTAAGGGAATATATTTTGTATGCTACTATTAATATCTTTTTATGGATGAAGATTCAACAGGGTTGGACAACGCTACAATTGTTTAGATAGTTAATTTTAAAAAGTGAAATATACTTTTAAATCAAAACTTTAAAAAGAGAAAGAGAGGAGTTGTAAAACATTGGTTCAAGCATATGGTGATCCCGGAAATTCATCTTTCAAAGAAACTCAACAAGCTTATTTCAAAGTAACTTTCTGATATCCATGTTATACTACTTGCATTATGCTATCACATATCCTTCAAAGGATATTCTCAAAATGGATTTGAATACAGATGTATCACAAACACTACATCGCATGTCACTTAGAGATTTGATGAAAAATATTTTCTAGGTAAAAATAAATGCTTAAAGTAAAATTATAAAGACAAATATATTTATGTACCTTGACTATAAATAGACTCATGGATTGCTAAGAGTGAATGTGGTTGGTATCACTATAGAGACTGAATGAGAAGAGATCTTATGAAATAAATATAATATTAGAATTTGCATGAATACAAATGCTACTAATAGCGCTCTTTACGGAAAATAAGAATTCAAGAACAAACATGGCATATATAGTATAATTCAGAACTTCATTATTTTGAGAAAATCAATAGTTCAGCAAGACAGGTGGAACCTATAATTCTAAAGAGTTTCTTCTTTGACAAAGCTTCTCACAATATGCAATGATTGTATATGATTTTCCACATAAATATATAATTTAATTTTTAAATTCAAACCTCCTACAAATAAAACTTGATGTAGAAGCATCATAGGTGTAAGGGAAATCTTACATCACCCAAAAAAAAATTTTTGGTTTCTTTTCAATAAGGGTTATCTTGTGCAGAGTTGTTATTTTTCAGATATTTACAGCTATGTGCAGGATCATGGTATGTGAAAAAGTGGCGATGTGAATGATAGACTCATTGAAAAACAACTATAACTTTCAAACAATATAACATTTTTGAAATCTGAAATATACATCACATTCTATGCTTCACCTAATACAATAATAATAAACAATTATTTCAATTTGATGAAGTTTAAACTAAGTTAAGGTGGTCAGACATGAGAGTTTTTATATTCAAGAAAAATTTGTAGCAAAAAAATCATAATTAATTATTTACTTGGAAAAAAAATATAAAAAAATATACATCACATCCGAAGATGAGTCTACTAATTTTATCTAGAATCTTATAAAAAAATATTATCATTTGATTTTGTTTAATGTGGTCAGACATACACCTACTTGTTATCTTTCTAGTCCTAATTGATAGACTTATTGAAAACTAGCTATAACTTTCAAACTGTATAACATTTTTAAAATCCAAAACATGTGTCACATCCTATGCTTTTCCTACTACAAGAAAAAAATAAAAAAAATCAATTGATAAAGTTTAGACTAAGTTAATGTGGTTAGACATGAGAGTTTTTGTATTCTGGAAAAGTTGTAGAAGAAAAATCATAATTAATTATTTACTTGAAAAAAAAATACAAAAAAATATGTGTCACATCTGGACATGAGTCTACCACTTATATCTAGAATCTTGTAAAAAAAATTTATCATTTGATTATGTTTAAGGTGGTTAGACATACACCTACTTAAAATATTTTTCATGAAATTTTCATACTACTACATTGAAATTTGAATTTTCAACATATAGAATAATTTTTTTTCAAAAAAGTCCTAGTATCTTAGAAACTAAATTCAATTTTCTATAGATTCTCTCTTTACATATTTTTGATAAAATATTTATAAATTGTTCAAATTTTGATGTCAACTTGCCTAAACTTAATTTTTTGAATTTTCATTGCCACTTAAGGGCCTAGTTTGGCATACCATGATCCTACACATACCCTTACTATTTTTAGTAAGTTTTTCATTTGAGTACAAAATTCTCTATATTCTTCCCTAGAGGTTCACTTTGGTCATAACATCTTGCCAATAAAGTTTCACTGCAAGATCAAGTCTAGTTTTGTAGATAAATTGAAAATTTTCAGTATTGATAAGAGGGTACAGAAACTTTGAACTCAATTTTGAAGGATTTAGAGGCTCTGAATGGGGTCAAAACTTTAGCTGACTAGAGCAAGTACATAAATCAACTTCCATAGAGTACTTTATTCCATTTCTAAAATGGGGTCATAATAGCTGATCGGGTCAATGGGTGATGACTTATGGTCTCCAGAAGTTGAGCTACCTAAAATGAAAGAAAATGAATTTCCTTCAAAATTTCTTTTTGAGTTCTAAAATTTGTTTGAGCCGACTCTAATGTAATAAAAATGAAAACTAAATAATTCTAGAGTTGGTCAGTCTCAATGGCTAAAATTCTAGAACCTTCCTGGGCAGTAGAAAATTGCCTATATAAGGAAGGCCCGTAGTGTTTTCTAGGGCAGTTCAGGGTAGTTATTGGAGGCTTTATCTTACAAAATATTGTAAAGAAAATGACCATGTGGCTTTGCATATTATAATTATGAAATTTTTAATTCAACACTTGTGGAGATAATAATAAGTCAATTTTCTATTCTTGCAAATTGTTGTTTTGTCTCTATTTTTGTAATGTGTTTGTGGTATTAAGGGGAGCACCCTTCATCAAGTGGTATCAAAGAAGGAGTTCAGAGAAGGATTTCTTGAGTGTGTAGATAGATCACTGACTATGAGGTAGTTTACACTAGGATTGTGGTTTAGAGTTTCAACAATAAGTGCGAAAATGCCTCCCAAAAGGGAATATGGTAGAAGAACCACAGGTGTGCCACCTGAGGCTAGAGCCCTCTAGAGACAAGTACGAGCATTGAAAGAAGAGATTCACAGAGGAATGAATCTTGTAGTCATAGATGAAATCAAGGATGAAGCTGAAGAATAAGGAAATTTTGATCAGGAAGGAGAAGGCAAAATTCTGAACCAAGAGGAAGAAAGGCTTTTTCGGGCCATTTCCAAGATTGGGAAAAGACCTAAGATTGAGGTCCCCGCATTTTTAAGAAATATTAACCCAGAGGAATTAATTGACTAGATCAATGAATTAGAAGAATGTTTTGAGTATGAAGATATCAAAGATCCTAATAGGGCCAAGTTTGTGAAGGCCAGACTTAAGGGTCATGCAAAAATCTAGTGGCAGGAGATTCGGCCAAACCCGCGTGGCACTAGAGATCTTCTTGAGGAAGGCCAAGAATCAGCTTCCAAGTTGATCCCAGACTACACCTTAATTGATTTTCCCCTGATAAAATTTGATAAGTGATGTAATGACTTAATGAAGATACCAGAACTTGTAAAGAAATACAAGTCGCACAAACAAGATATATTGGGCAAGCTTAAACTTTCATTATCATTTTGAGTTCCTTTACAAAATCCAATGACAAGCAACAATGTGTTTAAAAATACAAGTCTCCCTGAAATACAAATGGCTAACCCAAGACTTAGCCGCAATATTATTACAATGTCACCTAGTGGCTCAAGTCGCAACTCATGACCCAGTCAGGATCTTCTTGCCTCGGCAAGCAATCCGTTACAAGTCACCTCATTGTAATAGTTGCAATTCCTTCAGCAACTCAAGAAATTCTTCATCTTTGTTCTATCTACAATCTCTCTCTAACCGCTCTCTACTAACATTTGAATGGCATAAGGCTTCGCCTTATATTGGCAATTGATTTGACTTGGGATCGAGTCATTGTATGAGCTACCCATGAGCTAAAATGGCTAGTCACATTAAATGCTAAAGACTGTTACACTTAGAACATGATCGTTGATATGCCAGCTCTACTCCTAGAATGAAATGACTATACTCACATCAAAACCACACCTATCTACTACAAGTTGGCTATCTTCCATTAATGTAGGTAGGTGCAAGTCACTAAAGCATGGCAAAGGCATCCAAATGGTCACTTTGAAATGACCATTTTCACTTCAAGAACATGTCCATCTATTGAAAGACTTCACAAGTCTGATTGCATTAAATGACTTCACCTAGATCTTGATCCATGCTAGTCCATTCAAATTTGAATCGACTTGATCTATTTTACAGAACAATAAATATTGATAAGTTAGTCGATTCATCAATAGAGTCACTATGGTATGCTGACGTGTAAAATATGACAAGTCCTTTGAGTCATCACCGGAGTCACCAAATTGACTTAGATTATTGGAGTCACCAAAGTAACTCAGGTCACTAGAGTTGCCAAAGTGACTTGGATCGTCAGAGTCACTAAAGTGACTCAGATCGCTAGGGTCATAACATCCTCCCCCACCTAATTCTATGGTGACATCCCCGACATTGGTATGCCTTTCCCTGAAGGTGCACGAGAGGGGTTCACCCTATGAACTCATTTCTGTAGAGATGAGTTCCCTTCCAAGAACTCCATGATCCTTTCTTCATCTCACCATAATGTTTCACCATGCTCCCAAGTTGCCTCCTCATGACTCACTCCTTTGAACATAACAAGAAACTTGTGAAAAAACTTTCAGCCCCGTCCATGAGTCTGCACTACTAGCACTTGAGCTATCCATTAGTTTGGATTGTCCATGACATTGGATGGACCTCTATTGGGAATGTTACACATCAAATCATCCAAGTTGAGATGATGAGCCCTCAAATTTGAAACATGAAAGATAGGATGCACTTCGAGATGAAGTGGAAAATTCAAATTGTAGGCAACTTAGCTGATCTTCTAGATGATTTCAAATGAGCTGTCCCATCTTCTAACTAGTGAAGTTATCAACTCTTTGAGCTCTATCCTCAGCAAATCCTTGTCACCAACATTGAACTCTACCTTTCTGCCATTTTCATCGGCATACTTCTTCATATGATCTCTTACTCTTATGAGATGATATCTCACCAAGTCGACAATCTCATTCCATCATTGGACCAACTCGGCTACTTAGGTATCTGACCCCTAATAATCGCTCATGATGGTATGGGGACTAAGTGGCTATTATCTCATCGCTAGCTCAAATGGGCTATATTTTGAAGACCCACTCTTCTAAGAGTTATAGCTAAACTGAGCCACATCAAGAAAATTTGGCCAGTTGCTTTGATATGAAGCAAAAAAATACCTCAATTAGTCCTCCAGTATTGCATTGATCCACTTAGTTTGACTGTCAATTTGAGGGTGATAAGTTGAGCTCATCAAAAGCCTCATCTTGATCAGTTTGAACAACTTGGTCCAAAATTGTGAAGTGAATCTCAGATCCCTATCAAAAATAATATTGAGTCAAATCTCCCAATTATTAACCACATTCTTGGATAAGTACTCAATGACCATCTCACCTATACAAGGCTACATGCAAGGCCCAAAGATGGAATATTTTCTAAATCAATACACCATCACCATGATGCTTGTGAAACTATCCATAGGTGGCAATTATGTGATGAAGTCCATGCTCACACTTACCCAAGGTTGCATTGGAATAGGTAGTGGTTAGAGAAAACTACCTGGTTTCTCACTCACTAACTTGTCTTTCTGGCAAGTGAGATGTGATCTCACATAAAATTCCACATCTTCTCACATGTTAGGCTAGTAAAAACCTCTTTCAAGAAGTGCCATAGTCCACTTCTGACCTGGGTGCCTACCCCAAGTTGAATCATGGCACTCATGGAGAAAAACTTAGCATAGTTACTTCCTCTTAGAAACATACAGTTGGCTTTTTGAGTAGTACAACAAATTTTCCTTCAAAGAGAACCTCCTTGTTTGCCCATCTCAGACCCGGAGCACAATCTCATAAGCTTGAGAATCATTCTCCAAGACCTCCTTTATCTTATCTCAAATGTCATCGACAATCACCACTTAGCTAGAATTCCCATCCTCCAAAGTATGCAATTCCCTGAGCTATCTCTTTTTGCTCAATGCATCTAAAACAATGTTGTGCCTACCTAGATTATAAATTAGCTCAAAATCAAACTCAACTAGGAATTCTTTCTTTCTATCCTATTTCAGAGTGAGCTTGGCTTGGGTCTTGGAGTAATTCAAGTTCACATTGTTCATCTTAACCATGAGTGGGACTCCAAGAAAATAGTGTTGCTACATGCTCAATAAATGCACAATTGCACTCATCTCTTTTTCATGAGCTGAATAGTTCCACTCCCGATCATTCAGCTTGCGTGACTCAAATGCAAATAGGTGGCCATCCTACATCAAGATGCCTCCAATTTCATAATCTGATGCATCAGTTTGAACCTCAAACATCTCATTGTATCTAGACAATGCAAGCATTGGCTCCTTAGTGAGCTTTCTTTTCATAAAGTCAAATGCCTCTTGCTAGTGCTGACCCCAACTCTAGTGCTTCTCTTTCTTCAAGAGATCCATCAAGGGTCTTTCAATCTTTAAATAAGCAGCCACAAAATTTCTATAATAGTTGGCCAACCAAAGGAACTACCTTAGCTTGTGCAAGTTCCATAGTGGTTCCCAATCTTGGATCACCGCCAACTTCTTTGGATCAGGTCAGATGCAACTATGTCCCATAATGTGGTAAGAAATGACACCTCCTCCTAGGCAAAAACACACTTCTCTTTCTTGAAAAAAAGACCATGCATTCTAAGAATTCCAAACACCTTCGTGAGATATTCCTTATGCTCCGCAAGTGATCTTCTATAAATCAAGATGTCATCTAGATAGACAACCACACACCGATCCAACAGTAGCCTAAAAATATCATTCATGAGAGTGTTGAAACTCGCTGGTGTATTTTTTCCAAATGACATTACAAGAAACTTGAATGACCCATATCAAGTTGTGATTTTAGTCTTCTCCTCGTCATCTCCTACAACTCAGATATGATAGTACCCTTGTCTCAAGTCCAACTTTGTGAAAACTCATGGCTCTAGAAGTTGGTCAAAACTATCCGCAATGAGAGGAAGTGGATACTCAATCCTATGGTCCACACATCACCTTGGTGGAAGTTCAAAAGGAAGCCTATATGTCATCACATCCATGAAATAATTCAATACTTCATCCACTGCCACTAGATTTGACAAACTGGATGACTCCCCTTTATCCCAGCTACCTAGTAAAGTCACTAGGAAGAGTTCCTCCTTCCCTTTTGTGCTATCTCATTTCATGCCAACTGCACTTAGCATCCATTTTGAGTCATTGCAATTCACTATGGGAATAAGACATGGATGCATCAGATCCAAAATTAGAAAGAATCCTAGGTGAGGAGCCACCAAAGTCGTTGACTATCTTAGAAAATATTGTCCCAAAATAATGTCAAACTCCTTCATGCAATCACCAGCAAGTGGACCAGTCCTTGCCAAGATACGATCTGCATGACTGCACTGTTGATATCTTTGTTGACCTTTTGAGCAAGAATAGTCACCACCTTGAAACTTGACTCAGTGGGATTTAGCTTGAGCCTCAATGCCTTGGCTTGGCTCACTACCATGTAATTATGCATAATCCTAGAATCAACCATGGTGAGAACCTTTTGCCTCCAAAGAATGCCTCAATGTAGCACAATTCATGTCATCTCACAATTCTTGAAGAAGCACCAGAAGTCGTTGAATATTACAAAGAGTTGATTAGCTACAAAATGCACATCTCTAGCACTTTCTTCTCCTCATATCACAATGCATTCACTCATGCATGTTTAGGACATTCACTTGAAAAGTGGTCAGGCTTCCCACAAATGAAATAATTTTGATCCTATTCAAGATTCTTTTCCTTCCCAGGAGCGGAATCCTTCACCTTCTTCGGACCATTATTCCTATTCTTCTTGGGCTTAACCTTTTGTCCGCTATCTTTTGGTGCATGATTTTGGTGCTTATGCCTAGAATGAAAAGGTCTGCGATGATTTCTTCCTTCAAATTGTGCATCTCAAAACCCTTTGGCCACATCTCCCTTGTAATCAAGAAACCCATCCACAACTGCAATTGCTTCGGCCAAGGTTTGCACCTTTTGATGCCTTAGCTCTTTAGTTGCCCATGGCTAAAGGTTCCTCATGAACAAGTACAATTTTCAAAGTCATTTAACTTTGTGCATTCAAGATCCAAAACTTCAAATTCTTGGACATACTCATGAAGGTTTCCAATATGCTTCATCTCATCAAATTGATTTTGCATCACCTAGTCTGATTTTCTTGGTCTAAATTGGTTTTAAAGAGCCACCTTCAACTGAGCCCAAGTCTTGATCAACTCCATGAGCATACTAGCTCATTCATCAACAAGGTGATTCTGCCACTATAGCTTTGCACTTCCCATGAAGTACATTGCCACTTTTCTAATTTGTGCTTCATCACTCAGCTCAGGAGAATTTAATAAGTACTCATCCATGTCCCATAATAATTTGTCTAAATATTTTTCATCCCTATCTCCATCATAAGACTCAATTTGTGTTGAATTCTTAGATCCTTGCATTTTGCCTTGCAGCAAGGCATGATGAAGTGACTGTCCTTCCTTCAATAATTTCACCTCCTCTCGTAGTGCTTCAATAGCATCTTAGATCCATTCTAGATCCTCTTGGTATAGCCTTCTTTGATACTGATGACTTGCTCTTGAAGATCTATAGATTTAAGAGTGAGCACTCTCTCCTCCATATATTGCAACTAGTCTCGCATCTTAGTGTGGTGAGTTGTAGAACCATGCCCAGTCCTCACTCCATCATTTATAGTCTGGTCTTCGGGCATGTTTCCAAGATCTTCCATGAAAAAAAGTCACCTCACTAACCAAAAACCACTCTTCATAGCCAAACCCACGTGGCACTGGAAATCTTCTTGAGGAAGGCTAAGAATCGGCTTCCAAGTTGATCCTAGACTACACCTTAAATGATTTTCCCCTAATCAAATTTAATAAGTGATGCAATGACTTAATGAAGATACCAAAACTTTCAAATAAATACAAGTCACACAAACAAGATATGTTGGAAAAGCTTAAACTTTCATTATCATTTTGAGTTCCTTTATAAATTACAATGACAAGTAGCAGTGTGTTTAAAAACTAAAATCACCCTGACATACAAATGGCTAACCCAAGACTTAGCCATAATATTATTACAATGTCACTAGTTGCTCAACTTGAAACTCATGACCCAGTTAGGATCTTCTTTCCTCGATGATAAATCTGCTACCAGTTGTCTCACTGCAACAGTTGCAATTCCTTCTGCAACTCAACAACTTCTCTCTATCTATTTTGTCTGCAATCTCTCTCTAACTGCTAACATTTGAATGGCATAAGGGATGTTACAACCCCAATGATCTGAGTCACTTTTGTGACTCCAGTAATCCAAGTGACTTTGGTGACTCTAATGATGACTCGGAGGACTTATCATCTTTTATAGCTCAACATAATGTAGTGACTCTGTTGATGAGTTGACTAACTTGTCAACATTTATTATTCTATATAATGAATCAAGGCAATTCAAATTCAAATGGACTGGCACAGATTAGGATCTAGGTGTATTCACTTAATGCAATTAGACTTGCAAAGTCTTTCAATGGATTAACACATTCTTTAAGTGAAAATGGTCATTTCAAAGTGATTGTTGGGACACCTTCGTCATTCTTAAGTGACTTGCACCTACCTACATTAATGGAAGATGGTCGACTTTCTATAAATAGGCATGGTTTTGATGTGAATAAGGTCATTTGATTCTTGGAGTGAAGATGGCATGACAATGGTCATGTTCTAGGCACAACTATCTTTTGCATTTAATTTGACTAGCTTTTTAAGGTCCTGGGTAGCTCATCCAATGCCTCGATCCCATGTCAAATCAATTTCCAATATAAGGTGGAGCCTTATGCCATGTAAATGTGAGAGAGCAGTTAGAGAGAGATTGTAGATAGAAAAGAGATGGATAATTTCTTGAGTTGCAAAAGGAATTACAACTATTGTAGCAAGGTGATTGGTAGTGGATCACTCACTGAGGCAAGAAGAGCCTGACTGAGTCGTGAGTTGCAACTTGAGCCACTGGGTGGCATTATAATAATATTGCATCTAACTCTTAGGTTTTCCATTTATATTTTGGATGACTTGTGTTTTTAAATACACTATTGCTTGTCATTATATGTTGTAAAGGAACTCAAAATGATAATGAAAGTTTAAGCTTTCTCAACATATCTTATTTGAGCGACTTGTATTTCTTTTCAAGTTCTAGTATCTTAATTAAGTGCCTGTTTGGTGCATGGAATATGGGCTCTAATTCTGGAATTAGATTTTTGGATTATTGAAATCCATGTTTGTGTCTATTCAAAAAAGAAGGAATTAGAATTTCAAAATTCCAAATTTTCCCACAAAATGGGCATTTCATCTTCCACTTGAAAAGGTGGAATTATAATTTCAGGCTCTAATTCCACTTTTCAAATTCTAATTTTACCAGGTCTATCGGGTCCGCTTGCAATAATAATTTTTTACGTCTGAAATTTTTAACCTTCACCATTCATTTTCCTCTTTTATTTTCACCATTTTCACCTTTCTTTACAGAGCGGCTACCATTTTCACCATTTTCAACTGTAGCTATAACCATGGTATTGAGACTCACACTGGCTCTTTTGAACATCATCTCAATCAAAAGATCAGCAAAACCTAATGGATTAAATTGATAATAATTAAAATACCCAAAAATTAACCCAAACCACTAAAAATGAGTTCTCCATGCCGTAAATATTGCTTTCACTTTTAGGTTCTGTAAATTGAAGTCTTAGATGGAAAAATGAGAGAGGAAGTTGTAGTTTTGAAGCTTTAAAGTTTTCTCATTCTTTAATTTTGCTTGTTTTTACTTGTGGAAAGTCTATTGATTTGAGTCAGATGAGCTTGCCAGAGTTCATCAACTCTTGACTCATGATTTTTTGTGAGATTCCTAGATTATCGTAACTATTGTTATAATGTTTATGAATGGTGATTTCTTGCTTCCAGATAGCCACTATCCTAATTTTTGTACATGATTTTTGCAAAATTTTCTCAAAATTTTCTCAGTCATCTTCTGGGTGAACCAAATGGCTCCAACACATATTTTGAAAATCATTTTGAGGATATGTATCTTCCAGAATTGTAGCATATTCCAGAATTGACTATATCTAGCATTTTGTATTCCATCACCTAAATGGGCCCTAAGTTACTACATCACTTACTAAATCAAATTAGGAGAAAATTAGTTTGGCATAGTCTAGGATCAACTTGGGAGTCAATTCTTGGCCTTCCTTGAGTTGATCGCACATGTCATGTGGGTAATGAGAAGCATTGGACTTGGGTTCAATGCCAACAAGATTCATTTGATTTGCAGAAGAGAAATCTCACTAAGGAGTCGGTGCTTGCATTACCTAGATACAATGAGTTGTTTGAGGTTCAGACCAATGCATTATATTATGTAATCGAAGGCATCTTGATATAGGATGGGCATCTGGTTACATTCAAGTCATGTCACTTTGGGGACTCCAATGATCTGAGTCACTTTGGTGACTTCGGTGATGACTCAGAGGACTTGTCATCTTTTACAACTTAGCATAATATTACGACTCTAGTGATGAGTTGCCTGACTTGTCAGTATTTATTGTTCTACATAATGGATCAAGGTGATTCAAATTTGAATAGACTAGCATAGATTAGGATCGAGGTAAAGTCATTTAATGCAATCAGACTTGTGAAGTCTTGAAATAGATGAATTTGTTGTTGAAGTGATAGTGGTCATTTTAAAGTGACCGTTGGGATGCCTTCGTCATGCTTCAGTAACTTGCACCTACTTGCATTAATGGAATATGGTCAACTTGCAATGGATAGGCATGATTTTGATGTGACTGTGGCCATTTCATTCTGGAAGTGGAGCTAACATGACAATGGTCATGTTCTACGCACACCAGTCTTTTGCATTTAATGAGACTAGTCATTTGAGCTCAAGGGTAGCTCATCCAATGACTTGATCCCAAGTCAAATCAATTGCCAAAATAAGGTAGAGACTTATGCCATTCAAATGTTAGCGGTTAGCAAAGAGAGATTAGAGAGAGATTGTAGATAGAATAGAGATGGAGACCAAGAATTGGCTCCCAAGTTGATCCCAGACTACACCAAACCGATTTGCACTTGATCGGATTTGGTAAGTGATGCAATGACTTAATGAATATACTAGAACTTGAAAATAAATACAAGTCACACAAACAAGATATGTTGGGCAAGCTTAAACTTTCATTATCATTTTGAGTTCCTTTACAAAATTCAATGACAAGCAACAGTGTCTTTAAAACACAAGTTGCCCAAAATACAAATGGTTAACCCAAAACTTAACGACAATATTATTACAATGCCACCCAGTAGCTCAAGTCGCAACTCATGACCTAGTCAGGATCTGCTTGCCTCAGTGGTAAATCCACTACCACTCGCCTTGCTGCAAGAGTTGCAATCCCTTCTGCAACTCAAGAAATTCTTCATCTTTGTTCTATTTGCAATCTCTCTCTAACCACTCTCTCACATTTTAATGGCATAAGGCTCTTCCTTACATTAGCAATTGATTTGACTTGGGATCGAGCCATTGGATGAGCTACCCATGAGCTCAAATGGCTAGTCACATTAAATTCAAAATAACATTGCCCAAAACATGACCATTTTCATGCTAGCTTTGATCTAGTATGAAATGACTATAGTCACATCATGACCATGCCTATTCATTGCAAGTCAGCCAAACCACCATAAATGCAAGTAGGTGCAAGTCTCTTTGTTGAAGCATGACAAAGGCATCCCAAAAGTCACTTTGAAATGACCATTGTCACTTCAAGTCCATGTCCAAGTCCATTCAAATTTGAATCACCTTGATCCATTATACAAAACAATAAATGTTGACAAGTCAGCCAACTCATCAATGGAGTCACTATGGTATGCTTAGTTATAAAAGATGACAAGTCCTCTATGTCATCACCGGAGTCACCAAAGTGAGTCAGATCACCGGAGTCACCAAAGTGAATCAGATTGTTGGATTCATCAAAGTGACTTAGCTCACTAGGGTCATAACATCCTCCCCCAACTAATTCCATGGTGACATCCCTGATGCTTGTATGCCTTGCTTAGAAGGTGCACGAGAGGAGTTTAATCCATGAGCTTAATTCTCCAGAGATGAGTTCCCTTCCAGGAACTCCATGATCTTTTCTTCATCTCACCACAATATTTTACCATGCTCCCAAGTTGTCTCCTCATGACTCACTCCTTTGAACATAACAAGGAACTCACAAAAAACCTTTCAGCCCCATCCATGAGCCCACATTGCTAGCGCTTGAGCTACCCATCAATTCCTATTGTCCATGACATTGGCTAGACCTTGGTTGGGAATGTTCGGCATTAGATCATTAAATTCAAGATGATGTGCCCTCAGCTTTGAAACATGAAAGATAGGATGCACTTCGAGATGAAGTGGCAAATTCAACTTGTAGGTGACCTAGTTGATCTTCTAGATGATTTCAAATGGGCTGTCATATCTTCTAACCAGTGAAGTGCTCAACCCTTTGGGAACTTTGAACTAATTCAGGTCCATCCTTAGCAAGACCTTATCACCAACATTGAACTCTACCTTTCTACAATGTTCATCGGCATACTTCTTATCTGATCTCCTACCCATGTGAGATGATTTCTTGCCAAGTTGACCTGCTCATTCCATCTTTGGATCAACTTAGCTACTTGGGTATCTGACCCCTGATAACCACTCATGATGGTATGGGGAGTGGTTTTTGTACCATCACCAGCTCAAATGGGCTATATTTTAAATACCTACTCTTTTGAAGGTTGTATATAAACTAACCTGCATCAAGAAACTTTTCCCAATTGCTTTGATCTAAAGCAACAAAATGCCTCAAATAGTCCTCTAGTATTGCACCGATTCACTCAGTTTGGCCGTCAATTTTGGGATGATAAGTTGAGCTCATCAAAATCCTCATCATGATCAATTTGAAAAACTCGATCCAAAACCAAAAGTGAATCTCAAATCCCTATCTTATACAATATTGAGTGGGATTCTCCAATACTTAACCACATTCTTGAAAAATTACTCAATCACAAAATCAGTTGTACAAGGTTGTATGAAAGCCACTAAGATAGAATATTTATTGAATCAATCCACCATCACCATGATTCTTGTGCATCCATCCATAGGTGGTAATTGTGTGATGAAATCCATGCTCACACTTGCCTAAGGCTGCACTAGAATAGGCAATGGTTAGAGAAAACCTCCTAGTTTCTCACCCACTAACTTGTCTTGTTGGAAATTGAGACATGATCTCACATACACCTCCACATCTTCTCACATGTTCAGCTAGTAAAAACCTCTTTCAAGAAGCACCATAGTTCACCTCTGACCCAGGTACCTAGCCCAAGTTGAATCATGGAACTCATATAGTAGCTCCTTGCGTAATTTCATCAACTTAGGAACATTCTTTGGAGGCAAGAAGGTGATCACCATGGTGTATTCTAGTGCAACACATAATTATATGGTAGTGAGATGATCCAAGGCATTGGGCTCAAGATCAATCCCATAGAGTCAAGTTATAAGGTAGTGACTACTCCTACTCAAAAGGTCAACAAAGAGATCAAGAGTCTAGTCATACAGATCATATCTTAGCAATGACCAATCAACTTGGTGAAGATTGACATGGAGGAGTTCAACCTTATTTAGGGACAAGATTTTCTAAGACAGTCAGCAACTATGGTGGCTCCTCACCTAGGATGCATTCTAATGTTGGATCTAATGTGGCCATGGCTTGTTCCCATGGTACATCAGAATAGATGCTGAGTGCAATTGGAATGAAAAGAGATAGAAGAATAGGGAAGGAGAAACTCTTCTTGGTGACTTTTCTTGGGGTTGGGATGAAGGGGATTCATTGATGCAAGGGCATTCTAGGGTACTCGGTGGATCTACATGGAGGTGTGTTTTTTGGCTGGTGTTACTCGATTGCAACCTTGAACAATGGTCTTAGTCATTGAAGGAAGCTTGGTCACTGAAGGAACTTAGTAATCTCTAGCGCTTGGTGAAAGTGTTACTCGGTGATGCCTATGGTGCTCGGTCGACACTAGTGCTTGATGATGCTTGGTATGCTCAGTTATTTTACTGATGCTCGATTGTTCTAGTTTACCGATTGGAGTTCTATGTGATTTTTTGGGAAGACTTGGTACATTTATTGTTGGTAGCTATTGTTTCAGGATGACATGTTGAATTTAATGATTGTAAGGCAATTTGGAGCCACCTTGTATTTCATTTAATATTTCTTAGGAGGAGTTAATGGTTTCATCCAGTTGACTTGTGGCTAATGATTAGTATTTATAGGATAGTTGGGTAGTTGTTTAGGGGAGTAGTTTTTGGGAAGATCTAATAAGTGAATTTGTGGAAAAGATCCTACGAGATCTTGCAGATCAGATTGATTTCTGATAGTTATTTTTAGCAAAGCTAGTGGTTGAGTCTTGGAAACAAGGAGATTGCTTGGAGGCTTGCAAGCTCAAGTTGAGATCTACCTTAGGGTTTTCATCAGTTGTTGATAGTTTTCAGAGATGAACTAGCTGAGATTGTATTGGATCTATGTGGATCTTGAAGAACTTGTTTCTGATTGCAATTGGCCCTAACTCGGAAGGCCTTATAGTCGGGTATGTTAATGAAAATTGAGTTGAAAATATCTTATTGTGTTGAGTTATCCATTGTGTTGTTCTGAAGCTACAATGTTTGACTATCCTTCATTGGATCCTCCTACCCTTCTTGCACTAGGTGGTATCAGAGTGAAGGCTAACCTAGCAAGGATGATCTTGTAAAGTTGATCTTGTTGGTGAAGAGATTGTATGATCTGAATTGCAGATCTGTGGCACTAAACTTGTGGATCTTTCCCTAGTTGTTTGTGCAAGGTAGAAGGTTGAGATCTGACTTGCATACAACTTGGAGATTGTCACAAGGTGATCATTATAGGGTTTGTTGCAGAGGGCTTCACTTGTCTTTCAGGATCCCTCCAAGAAGATTGGACCCTAGAGTGATTATTGATCTCTGTGATACTAGGGAATCCCTGATTACAGAGAAGGTGAAATTAGATTTTAGATTTGAGATGGAATTGATGAAGAATGACATGGTCACTGAGATCATGAGAGTTGTTACTAGTGTACCTCAGAATGTTGGTACTAAAGATGGTTATGAGGAAGCTGTTGAAGACTTTAAAGTTGCTGGATCTAGTGGTGATGACCAGAGGGATAGATCTAGTGAAGACAAAACTACTCAATTGTATAGATTTGGAGCTCGGTTAAGTAATAGTTATTGAATGGAAGTTTCTACTTTCTCTGGTACCTTGAAACCTGAGAACTTGATTGATTGGATTGGTGAACTTGAATATTTCTTTGAGCTAGAAGAAATTGAAGATCCTCTTTGGGTGAGATTGGCACATACTAAGTTGAAAGGACATGATGCTCTTTGGTGGAAAGAACTACAAAGAGATAGAGAAGATGAAGGTGAAATGAAGATCAATCGATGGAGGTTGATGGTGACCAAATTGAAAGCTAAGTTCATACTGGTTGACTATGATCTTGATTTTTTTAAGAAGTTGTAGAATCTAAAATAGAAGGATTTGTCTATTGAAGATTATACTAAGGAGTTCTACAGACTTACTATTCAGTCTGCACACCAAGAGATTGGTAAGGAAAAGGTAGCTTGGTATGTGAATGGTTTGAGATTCAATATTTAGGATGAGCTTGGTATGCTGAAGACTGGTTCTATTGGAGATTCTTATCAATATGCTCTGAAGGAAGAAGATAAGTTGAAGAGGAGACAAAATAGTAACTCCCGAGGGAAGGAGAAGATTGATCACTTAGTGAAGGATAAATTGATTGATGTAGAAGATGAACAAAAACCTGTAGAACTAAAGAAGAAGATAGGTAGAGTTATCTTTAAGGGAACTTGCTATAACTATGGTGAGGAAGGACACCATTCTTTTGAGTGCACACAAAAAAAGCTTGGCGACCAACGAGCTGCTATGGTAAATGAAAATCTTGAGAATGAACCTGAATCTAAGACCTTGCTAGTTTGGAAAACATTGCTTAGTACAAAGGTGGATTCTTCTTAGAGGATTAACTTGTTCAAGACTTGATGCAAGTCTGGAGGTAATCTCTATGATTTTATTATTGATAGTGGTAGTACTGATAAACTTGTTGCTGAGGACATGGTTTAGAAACTTGGTTTGAAAAGAATGAAGCATCCTTGTCCTTATAGGATTGCTTGGTTGCAATATGTTCATGCTCTAGAAGTAAGATAACAATGCTTTATTGATGTTTAGATTGGCCAGTATAGGGATCTTGTGTTATGTGACATTGTGAAGATGAATAGTTATGATATATTGCTCGATAGACCTTGGCAATATGATTGCAGAGCTATGTATGATTGTGTCAAAAATGTTTTTAATGTTGAGAAGGATGACAAGAAGTTTTCACTGATGCCTTTGCTAGATACAATGCTTAGTAGGGGAAGCCTGAGCATTGGTAGCCAAGTTGAGTTGGTGGATCCTGAAGGTGTGGTTGATCAGTGTGAAGGATAGACCTATGTGTTGTCTAGGAAAGACTTGAAGAGATAGAGGAAGCTGAAGTGGAAGAGTATGCAAACTGAAAAGTTGGAGGAATTGTATGTGAAGAACCAATTCAGGGTTTATGTGCTAAATCTTAAAAGATGTTCTTCTCACATATGAACATCTTTTCAAACCCGGGGTGTTTGATGCAGGGGCATTATAGGGTACTCAGTATATCTGCATGGAGTTTTATTGTTTGGCTAGTGTTACTCGGTTGCAGCCTTGACCGATGGTCTTGGTCACTAAAAGAAGCTCAGTCACTAAATGAATTTGGTAATCTTTGGAGCACGGTGAAAGTGTTACTCGATGATGCCTGCAGTGCTTAGTCAACACTAGTACTTGGCAATGCTTGGCATGTTTGGTTATTTCACTGATGCTCAGTTGTTCTGGTTTACCGACTGGAGTTCTGTGTGATTTGTTGGACTGACTTGGTGCATTTATTGTTGGTAGTTGTTGTTTCAGGCTGACATGTTGAATTTAAAATTTGTAAGACAATTCAGAGATGACTTGTATTGTACTTAATATTTGTTAGGAGGATTTAATGGTTTCATCCAAATGACTTGTGGCTAATGATTAGTATTTATAGGATGGTTGGGTAGTTGTTTAGGGGAGTAGTTTTTGGGAAGATCTGATAAGTGAAGTTGTGGAAAAGATCCTACGAGATCTTGCAAATCAGATTGATTTCTGATAGTTATTTTTAGCAAAGCTAGTGGTTGAGTCTTGGAAACAAGGAGATTGCTTGGAGGCTTGTGAGCTCAAGTTTAGATCTTCCTTAGGGTTTTCATTAGTTGTTGATAGTTTTTAGAGATGAACTAGCTGAGATTGTATTGGATCTATGTGGATCTTGAAGAACTTGTTTCTGATTGCAATTGGCCCTAACCCAGAAGGCCTTATAGTCAAGTATGTTAATGAAAATTGAGTTGAAAATATCTTGTTGTGTTGAGTTATCCACTATGTTGTTCTGAAGCTACAAGGTTGGACTGTCCTTTATTGGATTCTCCTGCGCTGCTTGTGCCAGTCATCCAATTCATCTAATCCATAGGTAGGGGATGAAGTCTTGAGAGAGTTTGTAGATGTGATGTTGGATAGGCTTCCTACTAAAATTCTATCAAGGTGACATGTGGACCATAAGATCAAGTTGTAGGCTAGAGCAAGGCCACCAGCAAGAGTTCCATATCATCTTTTAGGCCCTAAGATGATAAATCTGAAAAGACAACTCAATGAACTCATGGAGGTTGGGTACTTGCGACCTTCCAGATCACCCTATGCCACCCTAGTATTTTTCCAGCAAAAGAAAGATGGGTCACTTCATTTGTGTGTCCATTATAGGGTACTCAATAAGTTGACAATAAAAAATGAGTATCCACTTCATCTCATTGTGGATAGATTTGACTAGCTTGTGGAGGCACGGGTCGTCACCAAGTTGGACTTGAGACAAGGGTATTATCAGATTTGGGTTGCAGGAGGTGACAAGGAGAAGAGTGCAATGACAACTTGATACAGCTCATTTGAGTTTCTTGTCATTTTGTTTGTGCTCACAAATGCACTGACAACTTTCAGCACTCTCATGTATGACATTTTTAGGCCACTATTAGATCAGTGTGTGTTTGTTTATCTAGACATCCTGATTTATAGCAGATCTATTATGGAGCATAAGGAACATCTCACAGAAGTGTTCATTTTTCTTAGTATGCATGGTCTCTTTGTCAAGAAGGAGAAGTGTGTTTTTTCCCAGGAGGAGGTGTCATTTCTTAGCCACATTATGGAACATGGTTGCATCCAATGTGATCTAGATAAGCTGGCGGTGATCTGAGATTGGGAACCAATGTGGAACATGCATGAGGTTAGACAGTTCCTTGGGTTGGCCAACTATTATAAAAATTTTAAGGTTGGCTACTCAAAGATTGTAGCACGGGGCATTGCAAACTTTGGAGTATGGGAATTTCAGCTAAGTGGTGATTGCCAATGATATTCGAGATAAGATCAAGGAGGGCTTGGAGAATGATTCTCAAGCTTATCAAATCATGCTCTAGGTTTGAGCTCAGTGGACAAGGAGGTTCTCTTTGAAGGATGATTTGTTGTATTACTCAGAGAGCCGACTGTATGTTCCTCAGTGGAAGTAACTATGCAAGGAGCTACTACATGAGTGCCATGATTCAACATAGGCTGGGCACCTAGGTCAAAAGAGGACTAAGATATTTCTTGAAAGATCTTTTTACTAGTCAAACATGTGAGATTATGTGGAGGTTTATGTGAGATCATGTCTCAATTGCTAGCAAGACAAGTCATTGAGTGAGAAACTAGGTAGTTTTCTCCAACCACTATCTATTATGGTGTGACCTTGGGTAAGTGTGACCATGAATATCATTATGGAATTTCCACTTGTGGCTAGATTCACAAGAATCATGGTGATGGTGGAATGATTTAGAAAATATGTTATCTTTGTGCCTTGCATGCAACCTTGTATAGCCGAGTTGGCAGGTGAGAACCTTTTCAATGATGTGGTGAAGGATTGTGGCATTCCACTCAATATTGTTTTGGATAGGGATCTGAGATTCACTTCACTATTTTGGACTGAGTTGTTCAAACAAATTAGGACAAGGATGTTGATGAGATCAGTTTATCATCCCTAGACTGATGACCAAACTGATCAGATCAATGCAATACTAAAGGAATATTTGAGACATTTTGTTTCTTTAGATCAAAGCAATTGGCCAAAGTTTCTTGATGTAGCTCAGTTTAGTTACAACCCTCAGAAAAGTGGCTCTTCAAAATATAGCTCATTTGAGTTGGTGATAGGAAAACAACCACTCACTCCCCATAACATCATGAGTGGTTATCTAGGGTTAGATACCCATGCAACTGAGTTGGTCCAAAGCTAGAGTGAGTTGATCGGCTTGGTGAGATTATCTCACAAGGGAAGGAGATCAGATGAAGTATGAAAATAAAAATTGTAGAAAGGTAGAGTTTAATGTTGGTGACAAGGTCTTGCTGAGGATGGAGCTTAATCAATTCAAAGTGCCCAAAGGGTTGAGCACTTCACTTGTTACAAGATGGAAGGGCCCATTTAAAATCATCTAGAAGATCAGCCTGATCACCTACAAGTTGAATTTGCAACTTCATCTCAGAGTGCATCCTATCTTTCAAGATTATAGTTGAGGGCTCATCATCCTGACTTGGATGATTTGATGTGTAATATTCCCAACTGAGGTTCACCCAATGTCATGGACAATCTGAACCGGTGGATAGATCAAGTAATAGAAATATGGACTCATGGATGGGGCCAAAAGGTTTTTCACGAGTTCCTCATTATGTTTGAAGGAGGGATTCATGAGGAAGTGACCTAGGAGTGTGGTGAAACATAGTGGAGATATGAAGAAAAGATCATAGAGTTCCTATAAGAGAACTTGTCTTTGTGGAAATGAGCTCATGGGGTGAACCCCTCTCATGCACCTTCAAGGCAAGGCATACAGATGTCAGGGATTTCACCACCAAATTAAGTGGGGAAGGATGTTACAACCCCAATGATTTGAGTCACTTTGGAGACTCCAGGAATCTGAGTCACTTTTGTGACTTAGTAATCTGAGCTACTTTTGTGACTCTGGTGATGACTCAGAGGACTTGTCATCTTTTACAACTTAGCATACTATAGTGACTCTATTGATGAGTTGGCTGACTTTTCATCATTTACTGTTCTGCATAATGGATCAAGGTGATTCAAATTTGAATGGACTTACATGGATGAGGATCTTGGTGAAGTCATGATAAGAAATCCACTACCAGTCACCTCGTTGTAATAGTTGCAATTCCTTAAATGCAACTCAATAACTTCTCTGTCTCTTTTCTATCTGCAATCTCTTGTTAACCGTTCTCTATTAACATTTGAATGGCATAAGGCTCTACTTTATATTGACAATTGATTTGACTTAGGATTGAGCTATTGGATGAGCTACCCATGAGCTCAAATGGATAGTCACATTAATTACGAAAGATTGTTGCACCCAGAACATGACTGTTGTTGTGTTAGCTTTGCTCCTAGAATGAAATGACTACAATCACATAAAACTCACACCTATCCATTGTAAGTCAGTCATCTTCCATTAATGAAGGTAGGTGTAGGTTGCTAAAGCATGAAAAAGGCATCTTAACAGTCACTTTGAAATGACCATTGTCACTTCAAGAATGCATCCATCTGTTGCAAGACTTTTCAAGTCTGATTGCATTAAATGACTTCACCTAGATCCTAATCTATGCCAGTCCATTCAAATTTGAATTATCTCAATCCATTATGAAGAATAATAAATGTCGACAAGTCAGCCAACTCATCAATATAATTTCTATAGTATGTTGAGCTATAAAAGATGACAAGTCCTTTGAGTCATCATCAGAGCTACCAAAGTGAATCTCACATGACAATGGTCATGTTTTGGGTGCAATGATCTTTTTCATTTAATGTGACTAGCCATTTGATCTCATGGGTAGCTCATTTAAAAACTCAATCCCAAGTCAAATCAATTTCCAATATAAGGTGGAGACTTATGCCATTCAAATTTAAGATAACGCTCAGAGAGAGATTGTAAACGAAATAGAGATAGAGAATTTCTTGAGTTGCTGAAGGAATTGCAACTATTGTAGCAAGGTGAGTGGTAGAGGATTTCTCATCGAGGAAATAAGATATTGAATGGGTCATGAGTTGCAACTTGAGTCACTACATGGCATTGTAATAATATTGTGGCTAAGTCTCGAGTTAGCCATTTTTATTTCGGGGTGACTTATGTTTTTAAACACACTGCTACTTGTCATTGTATTTTGTAATGGACCTCAAAAGGATAATGAAGTCTAGCAAAACCTTATTGCCAACATTGATCTCTACATTTCTATGATGTTCATCAGCATACTTCTTCATCTGATCTCCTACCTGTGTGAGATGATATCTTTCCAAGTTGACATAGTCATTCCATCTTTGGACCAACTCGGCTTCTTGGGTATCTGACCCCTGATAACTGCTTAGGAAGGCATGGGGTGTGAATGGTTGTCTTGTTTCTAGCTCAAATAGGCTATATTTTGAAGAGCCACTCTTCTAAAAGATGTAGTTGAACTAAGCTACATCAAGAAAATTTGGCCACTTTCTTTGATCTGAACAAACAAAATGTCTCAAATAGTCCTCAAGTATTGCATTGATTTTCTTGGTTTGGTCATCCATCTGGGATGATAGGTCAAGCTCATCAAAAGCCTCATCTCAATCAGTTTGAAAAACTTAGTCCAAAACCATGAAGTGAATCTTGGATCCTTGTTCGATATAATATTGAGTGGAATTCCCCAATACTTAACCATATTCTTGAAAAAGTACTCAGCTGCTAGCTCACTTGTACAAGGCTGCAAGCAAGGCACAAAGATAACATATTTTCTAAATTGATCCACCATCACCATGATTCTTATGAACCCATCCACAAGTGGAAATTATGTAATGAAATCCATGCTCACACTTGCCCAAGGTCACAGTGGAACAGGCAGTGGTTGGAGCAAATCGCCTAGTTTCGCACTCACTGACTTGTATTGGTAGAAAGTGAGACATGATCTCACATACACCTCCACATCTTCTCACATGTTGGGCCAATAAAAAACTCTTTCAAACAATGTCATGGTTTTCTTCTGACCTAGGTTCCTAGCCTAAGATGAATCATGTAACTCATGTAGCATCTCTTTGTGTAATTCCTTCTAGTTAGGAACATACAGTTAGCTCTTTGAGTAATACATCAAATCATCCTTCAAAGAGAACCTCCTTGTTTGCCCAGCTTGGACTTGGAGTATGATTTGATATGCTTGAGAATTATTCTCCAAGCCCTCCTTGATCTTTTCTTAGATGTCATCAGCAATCACCACTTGGCTGAAATTCCCATCATCCAAAGTTTGCAATGCCCCAAGCTACCTCTTTCTGCTCAATGTATCTTCCATAATGTTGTGCCTACCTAGATTATAAATCAACTTGAAATCAAACTCAGCTAGGAATCCCTTTCATCTAACCTATTTCAGAGTGATCTTGGCTAGCGTCTTGATGTAGGTCAAGCTCACATTGTCTATTTTCACTATGAATGGGAATCCAAGAAAATAATGTCACCAGACCCTCAATCAATGCACAATTGCAATCATCTCTTTTTCATGAGCTGAATAGTTCCTATTTTGCTCATTCAACTTGTGTGACTCAAATGCAACTAGATGCCCATCCTGCATTAAGATGCCTTTGACTACATAATCTAATGGGTCTTGAAGTAAGTTGAGCTCACATTTTCTTTTTTCACCATGAATGAGACTCCAAGAAAATAATGTCACCAGACCCTCAATCAATGCACAATGGCAATCATCTCTTTTTCATGAGTTGAATAGTTTCACTTCTACTCATTTAGTTTGCATGACTCAAATTGAATTGGATGCCCATCCTACATCTAAATAAGGTTAATAATGGATCTTTGATAATGCAATCTAACATTCACCACTATTCATTTGTATATGTTTTGAATTGGAATTGCATAGGTAATGTAAATCTAGAAATGCTTGAATATCAATTAAGATAAGATACATACCTCATTATGGAAAAGATTTAGAAATACCCATTTTCTAAAGCCTATGCAGAGTTTCAAAAGATTCTGCAAGCAAATCTAGGACCAGAAAACTGTAACAAAGAAAACCCAGAAAACTTTTGTCTTTTTGGCAGCAGGTAGTCTTTGACCCTGATAAAAGGTCAAAGACTACCTTGAGATTTTGAAGGTCGACTTTGACTTTGTTCACAAATCTTGAAAGTTCTCCAAAAAGGGTACTTAGATCCATCCTCCAATTCTCAAAATAGCGACTATAGATATCTAAAAAATGGTGTTTTGGGGTGGGTATGTAGGGTTTTTCCTTAGTCAAACCCCCTTTTTGGTGATCTCCACCTCCATGAATAGCCAATTGAAATAGAATGTGTGTGTGTATTGAAAGTGTAATGCCAAGATCTAATCCTCTAGATTAAAACCCTAGCATGAATATGTATGAGAAAACAATGCATAGATTTGAATAGGGTAAGAAAGAATACCAAGCCCCCAAGGCTAAAGTACTCCTACCAAACTCATAATCCATAATTGCTACCCCATGATTGTATCTTGAATGCTTGAATGCTGGCAAATAGTGGATAAAGGAAGAAAGGATCTCTCTTGCTCCAATTAGGTGTTCACAATGGTGTGCTCACAAAGATGCTTGATATCAACAATGGCTTGATCTTTTATATCAACCTCTTGTAATTTTTCATCTTCACTTCACCATCAATCACTTGCTTTCTCTTGCTCATGAAATTGCTTGGTGGATACTTGATGAAAATGAAGGCAAATGAGAGTCTTTATATATAGGTTTCAAGGTGAGGCTCCTAGAGCAATGTGAGGACCCATAATTCAAATTTCACCTTGGATTATGGTCCAATCACAATAACCAACAAAGGAGGGAAAATAATTAAATGAATTTTGAATTAAAACCTTTCCGCACTCGGATCTGAAGGCCCAACATTGATTTTAGGGCCCACCGGGACCAAATTTGAAAAGGGGAACCCAATCCCAAAGGAGGTCAAAGATGACCTCATATATGACCTAGGTTAGGGATGACCTAAACCCTAACCTAGGTCAGGGATGACCTCATCCTTGACCCAATGAGCCGAGATCCTACCAGAATCAGGACAGGAGGTCCTGAGGATGCTTGGAGACCTAGAAATGATTTTAGAAAGGGATAGAATGTCGGGGAGAGACAAAAAATCCTATGATGATTGTGATGAAGGCTAGGAGGACCTATTTCTAAATCCTACCTAGAAAATAGACCTATTTCTAAATCCTACCAGACATAATAACCTAGCCAAAATAACCCTAAACACAATAACCCCGCCATAATAACCCAAGGACACAATAACCCAGGGTCACAATAACCTATGGTCAAAATAACCCATCAAAAAAATAACCTATGGTCACTTTAGATCAAGTTAGTATGCTAAAAAAGGGATTGTGAGGCACCATAGAGGATATTTAGGTCATTTTTAGACCATATATCCATTATATACCCCTAAAATACCCTTAAAACATCTTTAATATGCTTAAATAACTTATAAAATGGTAAATCATTATAGAAATAAAGACAAATTCATGGAAATAAGCTAAATAAGAGTTATTATGAAAAGATATAAGTCAAAAGGCATTATGAAGAGGCATTAAGAGGATATATAATGTGGTAGAATTAAGATCTTAGAGAAGTAAAGGAAGGAAGAAGGGGAGACGAATTAAGAGTCTGTAGAGTGATAAGAAAAATAGAAATCAAAATTCATAAAAAAAAAAAAAAAATTTAATAATTTTTTAAATATTAAATTAAATTTTCCTAGGGGTTTCTATAAAGTATACAAAAATAAATATACTTTTAGGGAATCAAGAAATTCTTCATAACTTTTAATATATATAATACCTCTTCAATTTTTGACAAGTCAAAAAAATAAGAAATTACTCATTTTAAATGGTTACACATTTTTGCTTCATAGAGAAGGTGTCAATTGTGCAGAATATTTTAAAAAATAAATATTCAAGTAGGTGCTATACTACAACACAAATAGAATCTAGTGATGTGATTAGCAGTACATGACATAATTGTGCTCCAAAAATTAGGATGATCAATGTCAAATAAAAGTTGAATGAAATGAAAGACATGACATGCTTGACTCAAAACTCTACAAGAAATATCATTTCTACTACACGTTCTAATGTTTCATTACCGATAGTAGGAGAAATACCATCAACACATGCATTATCCAAAATGGTTCGAAGGAAAAGAATAAGATTTGAAGCACCACCACCAAATCCTCAAACATTGAGAGATTTTTTTGTACCAATTGAATATACAATTACTAATAGAGGGGGAAAGTTTCTTTTTCATGAAAGTAATGATGAGAATCATTTTTTAATATATAAGAGGCATTGCTCATAATTTGACACTTTAATTGAAAATTTGAATAAATTTTTTTTTGGAAATATACTTGTAATTTATAAATTATGTTTTTCTTTCTCTATAATCTTATGGGATTATTTTGTCCATGGGTTATTTTGACTATGGGTTATTTTGGATTGGGTTATCATGACCTTGGGTTATTTTGTCCTTGGGTTATTATGGTTGGGTTATTTTGTCTAAGGTTATTTTGGCCGGGTTATTATGTCCTGTAATCAAAATAGAGCCATGGAAAAGGGAAATTAAGGAGAATCCTAGGGATCCTAACCCTAATTTCACCTAGAATGAAGAAATCAAGTGCAGAATGTATCCTAAATGCAAGTCTATCATGATAAATGTACTAAAAGAGGGTGCTAAACCTATCAAGATGGAAGTGCTTCCATTTTAAGATGATGTAGAATCAAGACACCTTTGATTACATAATCCAATGTATTGGTCTGAACCTCAAATGACTCATTGTACCTGGGTTCACCCCACGAGCTCATTTTCACAGAGACAATTTCCCTTCTAGGAACTCCATGATATTTTTATCATCTTTCCACATCATTTCACCATGCTTCCAAGTCACCTCCCCACAACTCACTCTTTCAAACATAAGAAGGAACTCACAAAAAACATTTTAGCCCCGACAATGAGTTTGCATTGCTAGCACTAGAGCTATCCATCGGTTTGGATTGTTCCATAACAAGGGACTACACAAGGAACTTCTTCATGAATGCTATGATTTGACTTGGGTTGGGAACCCAGGTTAGAAGTAGACTATGACACTACTTGAAAGAGGTTTTTTTTTCCTAACATGCAAGAATATGTGGAAGTGTATGTGAGATCATGTCTCACTTGCCAGCAAGACAAGTCAATGAGTGAGAAATCAGGTGGTTTCCTCTAACCACTACCTATTCTGGTGCGACCTTGGGAAAGTGTGAGCATGGATTTCATCATACAATTGCCACATGTGGATAGATTCAAAAGAATCATGGTGATGGTGGAACAGTTGAGAAAATATGTCATCTTTGTGCCTTGCATGCAGCCCTATACAACCGAGCTAGAAGATGAGTACTTTTTCAAGAATGTGGTTAAGCATTGGGGGATTCCACTCAATATTGTTTTGGATAGGGATCTAAGATTCACTTTATGATTTGGACTACGTTGTTCAAACTGATCAGGATGACACTTCTGATGAGCTCAACTTATCATCCTCAAACCGACAATCAAACCGAGCAGATCAATGCAATACTTGACGACTTCTTGAGGAATTTTGTTGCTTTGGATTAAGGTAACTGGCCAAATTTTTTGTATGTGGCTTAGTTCAGCTATAACCATTAGAAGAGTGGGTCTTCAAAATATAGCTCATTTGAGTTGTTGACATGAAAACAACCACTCACTCCCATACCATCATGATTGGTTATCAAGGGTTAGATACCCAAGCAGCCGAGTTGATCCAAAGATGGAATGAGTTAGTTGACTTGGTGAGATATCATCTCAGAAGGGAAGGATATTGGATGAAGAAGTATGCTGATTAAAATCACATAAAGGTAGAGTTCAATTTTGGCAACAATATTTTATTGAGGATGGACTTGAATCAATTCAATGTACCCAAAGGGTTGAGCACTTCACTAGTCATAAGATGGGACGGCTCATTTTAAATTGTCTAGAAGATCAGCCAAGTTGCCTATAAGTTGAATTTACCACTTCATCTCAGAGTGCATCTTGTCTTTCATGTTTCATAGTTGAGGGCTCGTCAACCTGACTTGGATGATTTGATGCGTAACATTCCCAATAGAGGTCCAGCCAATGTCATGGACAAACCAAACTGACATATAGCTCAAGTTCTAGAAATGTGGACTTGTGGATGGGGTTGAAAGGTTTATTGCGAGTTCCTTGTCATGTTTAAATGAGCGAGTCATGAGGAGGCAACCTAGGAGCATGGTGAAACATTGTAGAAAGATGAAGAAAAGATCATGGAGTTCCTAGAAAGGAACTTGTCTCTATAGAAATGATCTCATGGGGTTAACCCCTCTCATGCACCTTTGGGACAAGGTGTATCAATGTTGGGTACATCACCATAGAATTAGGTGGGGGAGGATGTTAGGACCCTGGCAAACTGAGTCACTTTGGCAACTCCAATGATCCTAGTCACTTTGGTGATTCCAATGATCTGAGTCACTTTGGTGACTCCGGTGATGACTTAGAGGACTTGTAATATTTTACATCTCAGCATACCATAGAAAATATATTGATGAGTTGGTTGACTTATCATCATTAATTATTTTTCATAATAGATCGAGGTGATTCAAATTTGAATGGACTGGCACAAATCAGGATCTAGGTGAATTCATTTAATGCAATTAGACTTGTAAAGTCTTGCAATAGATGAACATGTTCTTGAAGTGACAACGTATATTTCAAAGTTAACATTGGGATGCCTTTGTCATCCTTCAAAAACATGCACCTACCTACATTAATTGTGGATGGCTGACTTGCAACAAATAGACTAGTTTTGATGTGATTGCGGTCATTTTATTTTGGGAGTGGAGCTGACATAGAAATGATCATGTTCTAAGTGCAATGGTATTTTGCATTTAATAGGACTAGCCATTTGAGCTCAGCGATAGCTCATCCAATGGCTCAATCCCAAGTCAAATGTATTTCTAATATAAGTTAGAGCCTTATGCTATTCAAATGTTAGTGGTTAGCTAAGAGCAGTTAGTGAGAGATTGCAGATAGAAAAGAGATGGAAAAGTTCTTGAGTTGTAGAAGGAATTAAAAGTGTTGTAGCGAGGTGACTAGTAGTAGATTTATTGCCAAGGCAAGTAGATCCTGACTGGGTTGTGAGTTGCAACTTGAGCCAATAGGTGGCATTGAAATAATATTTTGATTAAGTCCTGGGTTAGCCATTTTTATTTCAGGGCGACTTGTGTTTTTAAACACACTACCACTTGTCATTGTATTTTGTAATGGACCTCAAAAAAATAATAAAAGTTTAATCTTTCCTAACATATCTTGTTTTTGCAACTTGTATTTCTTTACAAGTTCTAGTATCTTCATAAGTCATTGTGTCACTTACAAAATCTGATCAGGGTTAAATCGGTTAAGGTGTAGTCTAGGATCAACTTGGAAGCCAATTCTTGGCCTTCCTTAGGAAGATCGCTAGTGTCATGTGGATTTTGGCATGAATCCTATGACATGTGATATAATAGATCCTTTCTAGATCTTCTCAAATCACTATGTAGCCCACTTTTATGCTAATGACTTACTCTTGAATATCTATAGATTCAAGAGTGGCCACTCTCCTCCAGACCAGATTTGATGAGATGAAGCTTGCAAGTATGCCCGAGCATTTCAAGGTTGGATCTTGAATACAAGAATTCAAGTGACTTTGAGTAACTAAACCTATTCATCAGAACCTTCACCCATGGGTAGCTGAAGAGCTAAGGCATCAAAAGGTGCAAACCTTGGTCAAAGTGGTTCTAGTTGTGGATGAGTTTCTCGATTACGAGGGGATGCAGCCAAAGGGGTTTGACAGAATAAATTGTCATAATCCTTTTTGGCCCAAGTGTGTGTAGTAGAATCATACATGAGGAGATGTTAGATAGCTAGACCATTTTGCATCAGAATAGCCTAAGCATGCATGAGTGAATGCATTACAAGATGAGGAGATAGAAGTACTAGAGATGGTCATTATGTAGTTGATTAACTCTATGCAAGAGTCAGGTACTTCTGGTGCATCTCAATGGATGGTGAACTAGCATGAAGAGTGTTACATTGAGGCATTCCTTGGAGGAAAGAAGGTGCTCACCATGGTGGATTCATGTGTTGTGCATAATTATAAGGCATTGAGTTGAGCCAAGGCATTGAGGCTCATGATAAATCCCACTTGATTCAGTTTCAAGACAATGACTTCTCCTTCTCAAGAGGTCAACATAGTGACAAAAAGTGCAGTCATGCAGATCAGATCATGGCTAGGAATGATCAACTTAGTGGCAAATGACATAACAAAGTTTGACATGATTGTGGGATGTGACTTGCTAAGTCAGTTGGTAGCTAAGGTGGCTCCTCACCTAGGATGAATTTTGATGATGGGCTGAATGTGTCCATGTCTTATTCCCACTAAGTATTGCAACAACTCAGAATGGATGCTAAGTGTAGTTAGCTAAACTTGAGCTAGCATTAAGGGGTTGTAGTTTGACTGGGTCATTCACATTCTAGTGTAGGATTGTGCCAAGGGTCATGATCTGAGGAGTAAAAAAGGGGTTATGGAGTGATTGGGTCATTCAAAGTGAGGAGTAGGGTCCATAGTATGGAATGGGCCTGAGAAGAAATAAAGAAGCTGCTAGGAGAAGTACAGTGTAGGATCTAGTTGGGGACATGATCTGAGGTGTAAAGTTAGAGCTGCTTGGAGAAGTATAGTGTAGGATCTTATCCATGACATGACTTGAAGTTTAAAATTGGAGCTACAGGGTAGTGAAAAGTAGGGTCTTGTTGGGAATAGATCTGAGGTAAAATATTTGGGGCTATGTTGTGCCTTGGGTGCACATAGTTGCGGAGTAGGATCTTGTCTGAGTTGGATATGAGGAGTAACTCAGGGCTATGCGGTGAGCTAGTAATTTTCAATCATTGTGATTATGTGTAGTGAGCTAGGCATTCACCATATGTCATGAGCTTTGCAGCCAAACTCATGCAACATTGATGATCAACTCAAGGAAGTCCAAGAATTGACTCCCAAGTTGATCCAAGACTAGGCCAAATTGATTTTCCCATAATCAGATTTGGTAAGTGATGTAGTAACTTAATGAAGATGTCAAAACTTATAAAGAAATACAAGTCACACAAACATGATATGTTGGGAAAGCTTAAAATTTCACTATCATTTTGAGTTCCTTTACAAAATAAAATGACAAGCAGTAGTGTGTTTAAAAGCACAAGTCACCCAAAATACAAATGGCTAACACGAGACTTAGCCAAAATACTATTACAATGCCACTCAGTGGCTCAAGTTGTAACTCATGACCCAGTTAGGTTCTGCTTGTATTGGTGAGCAATCCACTACCAGTCGCCTTGATGCAAAAATTGCAATTCCTTCTACAACTCAAAAACTTCTTCATCTTTGTTTTGTATGCAATCTCTCTCTAGCTTCTCTCTCACATTTGAATGGCATAAGGCTCTGCCTTATATTGGCAATTGATTTGACTTAGGATCAAGTCACTGAATGAGCTACCCATGAGCTCAAATAGCTAGTCGCATTAAATGAAAAAGACCGTTGCACCCAGAACATAACCATTTTCATGCCAGCTCCACTCCAGTATGAAATAACCACAGTCACATTAGAACCACGCCTGTCTATTACAAGTTGGCCAGACTACCATAAATGCAAGTAGGTTCAAGTCTCTTCACTAAAGCATGATAAAGGCATCCCAACAGTCACTTTGAAATGACCACTGTCACTTCAATTTTGCATCCAAGTCTATTCAAATTTGAATTTCCTTAATCGATTATGCAAAACATTAAATGTTGACAAGTTAGCTAACTCATTAGTAGAGTCACTATGGTATGCTAAACTATAAAAGATGATAAGTCCTTTGAGTCATCATTGGAGTCACCAAAGTGACTCAGATCACTGGAGTTTCCAAAGTGACTTAGAGTGCTAGAGTTTTCAAAGTGATTCAGATTGCTGGGGTTGTAAAATAATCCCCCACCCAATTCGATGGTGACATCCCCAACGCCTATATGCCTTTCCCTAAAGGCACACAAGAGGGGTTCACCCCATGAGCTCATCTTTGCATAAATGAATTCCCTTCTAGGAACTCCATGATCTTTTCTTCATCTCACCATAGTGTTTCACCATGATCCTAGGTTGCCTCCTCATGACTCATTCCTTTGAACATAACAAAGAACTTGCAAAAAACCTTTCAGCCCTGACCATGAGTTTTCATTTCTAGCATATGAACTACCTAATAGTTCAGATTATATATGACATTGGCTAAACCTCAATTGGGAATTTTCCACATTAGATCATCCAAGTGGGGATGATGTGCCCTCAACTATGAAACATGAAAGACAGGATGCACTATGAGATGAAGTGGAAAATTCAACTTGTAGGTGACTTGGCTAATATTTTGGATGATTTCAAATGGGTCATCCCATATTATCACCAGTGAAGTCCTCAACCCTTTGTACACTTTGAACTGATTCGAGTCCATCCTCAGTAAGAACTTGTATCCAACATTGAATTGTACCTTTCTATGATGTTCATCAACATACTTCTTCATCTGATCTCCTACCTTGGTGAGATTATATCTTTCCAAGTTGACCCGCTCATTCCATCCTTGGACCAACTTGACTTCTTGGCTATTTGACCCCTAATAACTACTCATTATGGTATGAAGTGTGAGTGGTTGATGTCCCATCACAAAGTCAAATGGGCTATATTTTGAAGACCCACTCTTCTGATGGTTGTAGCTGATCTAAACTACATCAAGCAACTTTAGCCAGTTGCTTTGATCCAAGGCAATAAAATGCCTCAAATAGTCCTCTAGTATTGCATTGATTAGATCAGTTTGGCCATCAATCTAGGGATAATAAGTTGAGCTCATCTAAAGCCTTATCCTGATTAGTTTGAAAAACTCGGTCCAAAACCATAAAGTAAATCTCAGATCCCTATCTGATACAATACTAAATGGAATTCTCCAATACTTAACCACATTCTTGAAAAAGTACTCAACCACCAACTCGGTTGTACAAGGCTGCATGTAAGGCACAAAGATAGCATATTTGATGAATCAGGCCACAATCACCATGATGCTTGTGAATCCATCCACATGTGTCAATTTTTTGATGAAATCTATGCTCACACTTTCCCGAGGTTGCACTAGAATAGGCAGTGGTTGGAGAAAACCACTTGGTTTCTCACTCACTAACTTATCTTACTAGCAAGTGAGACATGATATCACATACACCTCCACATCTTCTCACATATTTGATAAGTAAAAAAATATTTCAAGCAACACCATAGTCTTCTTCTAACCTAGGTGGCCAGCCCAAGTCAAATCATGACACTCATGTAGAATCTACCTGTGTAGTTCCTTCCACTTGGGAACATACAATCAGCTCTTTGAGTAATACAACAAATCATCTTTCAAATAAAACCTCCTTGTCTACCCATCTTGGACCTCGAGCAAGATATGATAAGCTTGATAATCATTTTTCAAGCCCTCCTTGATCTTGTCTTGGATGTCATCGACAATCACAACTTGGCTAAAATTCCCATCCTCCAAAGTCTACAATGCCTTGAGATGCCTCTTTATGCTCAATGCATCTACCACAAAGTTGTGCCAGCTTGGATTGTAAATCATCTTGAAATTAAACTCAGCTAGGAATTCCTTCCATGTAGCCTATTTTAGAGTGAACTTGGCTTTGGTCTTGAAGTAAGTTGATCTCACATTGTCTATTTTCACCACAAATGGGAGTCCAAGTAATTAATATCTCCAAACCCTCAATCAATGCATAATTATAGTCATCTCTTTTCATGAGCTGAATAGTTCCACTCCCGGTCATTCATCTTGCATGACTTGAATGCAACTGGATGCCCATCCTACATCAAGAAGCCTTTAATTGTACAATCTGATGTATCAATATGAACCTCAAATCATTCATTGTATCTAGCTAATGCAAACACTAGCTCCTCGGTGAGCTTTATCTTTAGCAAGTCAAATGACTCTTGCTAGCACTGACCCCTAGTCCAACGCTTCTCTTTCTTTAAGAGATTCATCAAGGGTCCTACAATCTTTGAACAACCAGCCAAAAAATTTCTATAATAGTTGGCCAACCCAAGGAATTATCTCACCTGATGGACATTTCATAGTTTCTCCCAATCTTGATTCACTACCAACTTCTCTGAATTAGGTTGGATGCAACTGTGTCCCACAATGTGGCTAACAAACAACACCTCCTCCTAGGAAAAAACACACTTCTCCTTGTTGAAAAAGAGACCATGCATTCTAATAACTCCAAACACTTCCATGAGATGTTCCTTATGCCCCACAAGCGATCTTCTATAAATCATGATGTTATCCAAATAGACAACCATGAATTGATCCAACAATGTCCTGAAAATATTATTCATGAGTGTCATGAAAGTCGTCGATGCATTTTTCATCCCAAACAACATGACAAGAAACTCGAATGACTTGTATCAAGTTGTGATTGAAATCTTCTCCTTGTTGACTCCTATAACTTGGATCTGATAGTACCCTAGTCTCAAGTCCATCTTGGTAAAGACCCTTGCCTCCATGAGTTTGTTGAGGCTATCCGTAATCAAAGGAAGTGGATACCAATTTTTTATTGTCATCTTGTTGAGTTCCCTATAGTTGACACACAAACAAAGTTACCCATCTTTCTTCCACTATAACAACACTCAGTCAGCATATGGTGATCTAGAAGGTCACAAGTACCTAGCCTCCATGAGCTCATTAAGTTATATTTTTAGCTCTGCCATCTCCGGGCCTAAAAGATGATATGGAGCTCTTGCTAGTGGCCTTGCTCCAGCCTCCAACTCAATCCTATGGTCCACATGTCACCTCAATGGATGTTCAGTATAATTCATATTTGACATCACATCCAAAAAATCCTTCAAGAATTCATCTATTATCACTTGATTAGATGAGCTAGATGACTCCCCTTCATCCCAGCCACCAAGTAAAGTCACCAAGAAGAGTTCCTTCCCCTTTTTTCTAGCCCATTTCATGCCAACTACACTCAGCATCTGTTCTGACTCGTTGCAATTCACCGTGGGAACAAGATATGGATGCATCAAATCCAACATCAAAATTCATCCTAGGTGAGGAGTGACCACAACTGTTGACTATCTTAGAACATCTTGTTCCAAAATAAGGTAGAACTCCTTCATGTCAATCGCCACCAAGTTGACCATTCCTTGCCAAGATCTGATCTACATGACTTCACTCTTTATCTCTCCACTAAAATTTTGAGGAGCAGTCACTGCCTTTAAAGTTAACTCAGTGGGATTCATCTTGAGCTCCAATGTCTTGGCTTGGCTCACTGTCATATAATTATGCATTGCACTAGAATCTACGATGGTGAGCACCTTCTTGCCTCCAAAGAATGCCTCAATGTGACACAACTCATCTTGTATCACTGTGCTTGAAGACACACTAGAATTTGTTGACTCTTGCAAAGAGTTGATCAGCTCCAAAACTCCCATCTCTGGCACTTTCTTCTCCTTGTCTCATAGCGCATTCACTTGTGCACGCTTGGAACATTCCCTTGCAAATGAAACAATTGTGATTCCGTTCAGGCTTCTTTTCCTTTCCAAGAGCAGAATCATTCACATTCTTTGGACCATTATTTCCATTCTTCTTGGGATTATCCTTTTGTCCACCATCCTTTGGTGCATGATTTTTTTCTCATGCCTAGATTGAAAAGGTTTGCAATGATGTCTTCTTTCAAATCGTGCACCTCCAAACCCTTTGGACACATCACCAATGTAATTGAGAAGTCTATCTACAACTGCAATTTCTTCAAACAAGGTTTGCATGTTTTGACACCTTATCTCTTCTGTTCTTGATCTAATAGGTAACTCTGGTGAGATGGTATTAGAGAAAGTTTTCTCTTGATTTGATAGGCAACTATAGCAATTAGGTATCAGAGCTACTTCTATGATGGGTCTAATACCTAGGTTTTGGAAAGTTTGTATTAGAGTCATTTTGTGGTAGTCTAGTATGCAACTCTATCAAGTTGCTATTAGAGTAAAATTATGATAATTGTTTGGTGCTTGACTTTGGGAAAGTTGATCTTGGCATGCTAGCCTAGGTGAGATAAAGTGAGTTTCACAATGATCATGTAACGGTCTAGTTTTTCCTTCAATTCTTGGAAATGCTAAGGTTGGGGAAGTCTTTGTGATGTAGCGTTCTAACCTATTGTCTAGTTTTGAGCTACCTTTCTTAAAAGGAAGTTGGAAACTTCAAGGTTAGTCCTCTCAGTATCCACAACTAGAGATCATAGTGTGGTGGTAAGATCATTCAGTGATCAGATGGATTTGAGGATTGAAGCCACTAAATGGGGTGTGTCTTTGTTTGGTTTGCATA
The DNA here is from genome assembly GCA_027943335.1 of Chamaecyparis obtusa. Lineage (NCBI taxonomy): Eukaryota > Viridiplantae > Streptophyta > Pinopsida > Cupressales > Cupressaceae > Chamaecyparis > Chamaecyparis obtusa. The sequence goes on along the minus strand of BSBK01013150.1, from coordinate 11,788 downwards.
TGGTTAGTATTTCTTATCAGAAGATATGCCTAGCCTTGTTCTCGGCCACATTTCAAATAAGTGGGCACAATGTGCTTGTTCTTATTTTGATGTAGATTTGAGTTGTTTTCTAATGAAGGTGTATGTCCCTTACAAGTTACAATTATGATGCACGAGTTGGTTTTGTGCGACTTGGTATGGAATGCTGAGTTTCTTTATGTAGCTGCAATTGTAAGTCATCATGCTTATTGTAACTTGGTACATCAAGTCATGTGTAAGGAACTTTGTTAAGTTGAGTGATTCTTAGATCAAGATTGAATCGATGTGTTGATTATTAGGTGGTATGCTGGAATGCATTACTCTAAGTTTGAGTTGGCATACTTAGTAGATTTGAGTGGTGTAACTTGTTTTCACATGGCGTAGATCTTTTAGATGACTTGAGTCATGAATAATAAGAGTCCTTAAGCATTCATATGTTGTGATGAGCTATTCTTAAGTTCTTTGAATGAGTCAGATTGTTGGATTGTGATTGGTTTAGTGGGGTGAGTAAGTGGAAGGTGAATGTGAGGCATGATTCTGAAACTTCTCAGCTATCTATTGATGGCTAAACTAGGAAGGATTTGTTTTGTTAACATTGGAACCAAGTTGATTCTTGTGGATTACTTAGAGCTACTCAAGATCCTAAGGCATTGCGATTTGGTATCCTGATTGGGCATTTTGACATGGTAAAGATGGAATAGAGTGATGTCTTATGGCTTTATGAGTTGGTTTCACAAGAACTAGGTGAGGCTCTTTGATTTCATTGAGCAAGATGATGTCTGAGTAAGTCAATAGGTAATCTATGGTCCCGGGATCACTTTGAATGCAAGTCCATTTCAGTAAGAGCTTGATGGGAAGATATCTTCATGAGTTGGACTTGGTGGAGGATCTGGAACTAAGTTGAACTAGATTAACTAAGGATGGAATATTGAGTTGGGTGTTCATTTATGGACTAGATATGGAGCATGTCATTTTTGTGTGATTCAAGTTGAAGTAAAGAGATGGTTTTGGCAAAGGATTTTGTAACTTAGAAGTTCAATATCATAGGCAATAAGGACATTGCCTAAGTTAGGTGGGGGAGGGTGTAGTGCCTTTGAGATATGAACTAATCTATAATGAATTCTAGTGCATGTTGTCTTCCCCAAGTGCATCTCCTCATCTTTTTATTATTGAGTGTGCAATGGCTTAGGGATGCATTACGTGCAAATATCAGTTATGAAAGATTTGTGAGCTCTTCATGGATATGTTGGATATGCAACTTGATAAAATGTTGGAAAGAATGCTATGTATGGGTTCTTGCATAGATGATTTTATGTGATCTATTCTTTGGAGTAAAACCCAGGTAAGCATGTTGGATGTAATGTTGATTATTGGATAAGTGAGTCAATGTTTCTAGAGGCATAGCTTGAAGCTATGATGGTCCCATCAGAGCTAATGATGAACATGGAATCAGTTAACTTGGGGCTATGTTGTGCATTGGTCACACATAGTTATGGTATAGGATCACATTTGGGAAGGATCTGAGGAGTATACTTGGGGCTGTGTGATGAGCTAGGTGTTCATACTCATTGGGATTGTGTTGTAGGCTAGTTGCACATAGTTATGGCATAGGTAAGGCTTAGAGCCAAGAAGAAGTGTAATCTAGGCTTCTCAAAGTAGTATGGGTTTCTTTTTGTAGAGTGGTGTAGGTTCTTGTCAGGGACTTGATCCGAGGTGAAATTTATTTGATCTAGGAATGGGAAGTCAGGGACTTTTCTAGGATATATTTGGGAATATTTGTGAGCTGGTGGTTCAGCGAGCTGGTTTAGAACTACATGTGACTTGAAGAGGCATTAGATGTGGGTATGTAGGAGGTTTTCATGAGATTGGCTTGTGCAAGACATAAGTCCAACCCTGGACGCAAGTCCACATCTTGAGGAGGACTCATAAGTTGGGAAGTTCTCTAACTTGGTTCTTGAGAGGTGACTCATTAGATGAGAAGTCTTGGAGCTAAGTCCCTTAGTATGCTATGTTGTAATTCATTAGATGAGCTAACTTAGTTCTACATAAGTCTATATGAGCTCATATGGTGAAGGCATAGTCCGTACTAGATTATTTGTAAGCTATTATTTTGGTCTAGAGGTGGTGACACATGGGTGGAAACTCTGACCCCGTGACCATGCGACATTGGTGATATTCTTGAGGAAGGTCAAGAATTGACTTCCAAGTTGATCCCAAACTAAGACTTAACCAATATTCCCCTAATTGGATTTGATAAGTGACACAATGACTTAATGAAGATACCAGAACTTGCAAAAAAATATAAGTTGTACAAACAAGATATGTTGGGCAAGTGTTAAAACTATGATCATATATTTATATAAGTTTTAAATGAATTGTATATATATTAATCTTATTGTTGAATGAAGAACACAATAAGTTCAAAGATAATATCTTCCTTTATATACTTAATTATAATGTTGTGAATGACTAAATGTTTTCAATGAATCAAGAATGTTGTGAATAGATATCAATAATCCTAACACTGTTTCATGTTTCAAACATTAAAAATGACTGTAATAATTATGTCATTGTTTTTTGATGTCTTCAGAAATGAAAGAAAGTGTGTATAAGTATGGGAGAGCCTTCCATTGTGGAGGCATCTCCATGATGGTCGTGAATCCTCGTGGAGTCACGCCCATCATGGAGGTGCCTCCACAATGGTCGACCCTCCACTTTGGCTGACAATAGTCATTTACAATGCTTAATAAATACTATTATAAACCGCCACCTTGTATATGCTTTTGTCACTTTATAATTACATATTAATATAATAATATATTATATATATATAAATATATGTAGTCTTGTTTTTATCCGACATAAGCTATAATCATTAACACTCCCTCTTATCTATGGAGGATAACAACTATTACCTCAAAATAATAAGTGAATATATATAATCATTTTATATTTATATCATTTTACTAATATTATGAGTAATGGACCTCAAGTATCAAGTCCATGATACTTACCAAGTACTCAGAGTAATAGTCTCCAAATATCAACTCACAAGATATCCACCTAAGTTCTTAAAATGATTATCATGAGTAATGGTAGATCCAAGTATCAAATCCATGATACTCGCCCAAGTACTTAGAGTAATGGTCTCTAAATATCAAGTCCATTATATTCACCAAGTACTCAATGTGAGTATAGATAATCATTTATATTTATATCATTTTACTAATTTTATGAGTAATGGCCCTCAAGTATCAAGTCCATGATACTTACCAAGTACTCAAAGCAATAGTATCCAAATATCAACTCACAAGATATCCACCTAAGTGCTCAAAATGATTATCATGAGTAATGGTCTCCAAGTATCAAATCCATGATACTCACCCAAGTACTTAGATTAATGGTCTCCGAATATCAATTCCATGATATTCACCAAGTACTCAAAATGTCTAATATAGTATGTGCACTAGTGTCGCATGTGTAATACTTACCATATAGACATGAATAAGTTATTATGAGATTGTCACCTTATAACAACTTTTTACAACAAGTGGAAATCATTTGAAAGTCGTCACTTCCAATGATATACACAAGGAACACATGATTATGAAATATCACTTATAACAAAGAATTTTTTATTAGTAAAATAAAAGTTACTGAGATAAGTTCTCAGAAATTACAATCATACCAAGTTTACCTCTAAAGTGCTCTACCTTTATCTTTTCTAGAGCCTTGGTGAGAATATCTGTCGATTGTTCCTCTGTACTGATATAATTTAACTCAATAACATTCTTTTCCACCATATCTCTAATATAGTGATAAGGTATCTCAATATGCTTGGACCTGTTATGAAATACCGGGTTTAAGGAGAGCTTTCTACAACTCTAATTATCACAATGAATAATTGTAGGTTTTAGAGATTCTCCGAACAAACCAGAGATAAGTTTTCTAGACCAAACTACTTCACGTGCTCCCATAGATGTGGCAATGTACTCTACTTCCATGAATATTTGATAAACTGAGGAATGTTTCCTACCAAACTAGGATATCATTGCAAAACCCAAACTGAAACAACATCCAGAGGTACTTTTTTGATCCATAGTTCTTCCAGCCCAATTTGAATCACTAAAACCATGTAGTTGTAAATCTACATCTTTGTACCTTAGTCCAAGACTTATTGTTCCTCGAAGATACCTTAGTATGTGCTTAGTTTCTACCATATGAATTTTTTTTGGTTCACACATGAATTGACTAAAAGCATTAACTGCATAACAAATGTCTGGTCTAGTATTTACTAGGTATATCAAAGATCCAATAATCTACCTGTAAAGAGTGAAATCTATAGGTTCTAAACTTGATGCTTCTTCTTTTAATTTAAGTGGATTTTCCTCCATGGGAGTGGACGTAGTCTTACAATCCATCATTCCAAACCTTTTTAGAATTTCTAAAGTGTATTTTCCTTGATTTAGAAGAATCTCATTAGCATGTTGCCAAACTTCTAAGCCTAGGAAGTAATGTACTAGCCCTAAATCTTTCATCTCAAATTCAGATGCAAGATCTTCTTTACACTTATTAATTAGATAATCTTCACCTGTTATTAACAAATCATATGCATAAAGTATTAAAATCACATATCTCCTTTTACCACTTTAAAGTAGAGGTTTGGGTCAGCATCATTTTTAGAGAAGCCAATTTTAGATAGATAGTGATCTATTCTTTCACACCATGCTCGAGGTGCTTGATTAAGTCCATATAATGCCTTCTTTAGTTTACAGACATGAGTTTGTTAATTGTGTACTATGAATCCTTCTAGTTGTTCTAGATATAATTCCTCCTCAATCACACCATTTAGAAACATTGTCTTTACATCCATCTGATGGATCTTCCAACCTTTGGCAGCAACAATGGCAATAACTGTTCTTACTAAGGTATATCTTGCAACTAGAGAAAAGACCTCTTCATAGTCAATGCATTTCTTTGAGAGAAACCTCTTGCAGCAAATCTTGCCTTGTATTTATCAATACTTCCATTTGCAGCATGTTTAATTTTGAATAACCATTTGGAGGAGACAACTAATTTTTTTTTAGGTCTAGGTACAATATCCCATACATCATTTTGTAAGATAGAATTTTATTCATCTATCATGGCATCCTTATTTTTAATTTTGAAGAGATTATTTTGGATTAGAGGGTTATGAGTTTAGAAGATTACTCATAAGTGCAACATAACTAGAGAATTTATGAGATTTTTTGTTTTCCCTGATAGTCCCGTCTGGAGCAGCATATTTCTCACCTTCTTCAATAACTTTTCTAGCCCGGAAAGGTCTCTTCTTTCCTACTTCATATCCATTAGAAGTATCTAAGGGTTCATTATCTTCAACTTCTTGGTTCTCCCTCTGAATCTCAAGATTATGATCTTCTAGAGAATCATTATAGTCTTCCTTGGACCTTTTGAGTGCAGTTTCCTCTTCAAATATTACATCTCTACTTAGCTCAATATTTATCTGTCCTAGAATGTAAATTTTGTAGGCTTTGGAATTTTCACTATATCCAACAAAGATTCCTTTCTTTCTTGAAGGTTCTAATTTATTTATTTTCTCTTTAGGAATGTGAATGTAGATAAGACACCCAAAAGTTCTCAAGTGACTAATATTAGGTTTACTACCTAAGAATACTTCTTCTGGGATTTTATTTTCAAGATGGGAGTGAGGGAATCTATTTTGAACATATAAAACACTATTAGAGGCTTCATCCCAAAGATGGGTTTCTAAGTTTTGATCATGCATCATTGCTTTAGCAGATTCTACTATTGTCATGTTCTTTCTCTCTACAACTCCATTCTATTGTGGATTGTATGGAACAGTGAACTCCCTCTTGATCCCAACATGTTTATAAAAACTTTGGAATATTTTTAAAGTGTATTCTTTACCATTGTCTATTCTTAATATTTTAATACTCTTACCTGATAGATTTTCCACTAGAGCCTTGAACTCTTTGAATTCTAAGAGTATTTATTTTGACTCTTTACATTTTAGAATAAATATCTAGGTCTTCCTAGAGTAATCATCTACAATGATAATATAATACAAATATCCTCCAATAGAGGAAGAGACATAGGGCCACACAGATCAGAGTGAATAAGTTCTAGAACATTATTAGTTTTACTTTCGCTATGATGAAAAGTAATTTTAGTATTCTTTCCTAAGCTAGTGCACAACCTTTACAAGCTCCAATATGATCAGATCTTAGTTTAGGTAGTCATGTAACCATCTTCTCTAAAGAGGTTAAACCACAAAAATGAAAGTTTCCTAGTCTCCTATGCCATAGTTCACTTTCATTTGATGTATGAATTAGGGATTGATGAGAAGGAATACACAATTTATAGAGGGTTCCATCTCTAACTCAAATAGTGTGAGCATTCTTTATGTTTGAGTTATTAGGCCAAGATAAAATCTTTCCATCCATGAAGGTGATTGTGTGTCCCTTGTATTCTAGTGCTGAAATATAAACTAAGTTTATTCTTATGCCAGGTACAAATAGAACACCAGTAAGTTGTATACATATTCTAGCTTCAAGATATATGGTGCAGCTCCCAATACCCATAACTGGATAGGCAGTATCATCTCCAATCGTAACTCCTTGTGTAGAACATTATTCTAAGGATTCTAAATGCTCTTTGAATCTAGTGATATGTCAAGAGACCCCACTATCAAAAACCTAGGTGCTTCGATTTTTTAAAACCTGACTTGATAAGGCAGAGTAGAAAACAAGTTTTTGTGAATTCATATTCTCCTTTGTATCATTTACTTGGGAAAAAGATGCTTGCACTTTATTTCTTTTAGGATAATTTTGAGCAAGGTGACAAAATTTTTCACATCTATAACATTGTATTTTTGATAGGTCTCTATGTCTGAATGTTTGTTTCTTATTTCATTCATATCCTCTTTTCCTTTTAAAATTAGTCTTCTTTTTCCTTTTGTGTGATTCTATATTGAGTACATGGGAGACTTCTTTTGAAGTATTTGTATTGATCCCTCTAATTGATAATAGAGACTCTTCTTGAATACAATTTGATTTCAATCAATCAAATTTAGAAATTTTGGTTCGAGCACTTATTCCTTGAATGAAGGATTCCCATGAAAAGGGAAGTCCATTAAGTGCAATCATTGTTAATTCCTTACTATCAAAAGAGTGACTAATTATGTAGAGGTGATTTCTCAAATCTGTAATTCTCATGAAGTGGGATGAGATGGTTTCTCCTTGTTTTATCTTTATCTAATGGAGTTGACTATTAAGGGTAAGCACTCTACTTATGTTGTTAATTTCATACATATCTTTTAGTGCATTAAACATATCATATGCGGTTTTTAATTTTATGATTATAGGCACTATATGATCTTTAACTTCGTCTACTAATAATTTTATTGCCTTGGTATTTTCCTTATCCCATTTAATTTGTTCATCTTTTTCACTTAGTTCAGTCTTGAGTTTTTCCAATGTCAATGTTAGATCACGCTCTTTTAATGTGAGCATCATATGTAATTTCCATGCCACATAGTTTTATGCTCCTTCAAGATGATCTTCTAATCTTATTCCATTCACCATTTTGAATGTGGTAATCATATATATATTATATATATATCTAAGTAGTATTTATATATAAATCTGATCTGGATCTTTTTATTGCTCTGATACCATGTTAAAACTATGATCAAATATTTATATAAGTTTTAAATGAATTATATATATATTAATCTTATTGTTGAATGAAGAACACACTAAGTTCAAAGATAATATCTTCCTTTATATACTTAATTATAATGTTGTGAATGACTAAATGTTTTCAATGAATCAAGAAAGTTGTGAATAGATATCAATAAACCTAACACTATTTCATGCTGCAGACATTAACAAATGACTGTAATACTTTTGTCACTATTTTTTGTTGTCTTCAGCAATGAACGATAGTATGTATAAGTATGGCAAAGCCTTCCATTATGGAGGCATCGCCACTTTGGGTGACGACAGTCATTTACAACAAGCTTAAACTTTCATTATCATTTTGAGTTCCTTTACAAAATACAATGACAAGAAGCAGTGTGTTTAAAAACACAAGTCGCCCAAAATACAAATGGCTAACCCAAGACTTAGCCACAATATTATTACAATGCCACCCACTGGATCAAGTTGCAACTCACAACCTGGTTAGGATTTGCTTGCCATAGTGAGACTGGTTACAAGATACCACATATCATGGGCTTCGCATCCAAACCTACCAAATCTCATCGATTCAACGGGTTTGGCTGTGAAACCAATGACATGTGGTATCTTGTAACTAGTCTCATGTAATCCGGAGAGAGTGACCACTCTATCCTCCAGATCTTATAACTAGTCTCATGTAATCCTATAGCCAGTCTTGCCAAGGCAAATAGATCATGACTGGGTTGTGAGTTGCGACTTGAGCCTTGTAATAATATTGTGTCTAAGTCTTGGGTTAGCCTTTTGTATTTCAAGGTGACTTGTATTTTTAAACACACTGTTGCTTGTCATTGTATTTTGTAAAGGAAGTCAAAATGATAATAAAAAGTTAAGTTTTCCCAACATATCATGTTTGTGCAACTTGTATTTCTTTGCAAGTTTTAGTATCTTCATTAAGTCATTGCGTCACTTATAAAATTTTGATTAGAGGCAAATAAGTTTTGGCGTAGTCTAGGAACAACTTGGGAGCTAATTCTTACCCTTCCTTGAGTTGATTACTAGTGTTGCACGGGTTTGGCTATGAATCCCATGACACTTGGTATCAGAGAAGTTTTTGGTTAGTTTGGTGACTTGTTTTCATGGTGGAGCCTGAAGAGCAGACTCTAAATGATGGAGTGAGGATTGGGTGCGGTTCTACAACTCACCACCCTAAGACACAAGACTAGTTGCAAGATCTAGAGGAAAGAGTGGACACTCTTGAATCTATAAATCTTCAAGAGAAAGTTGTCAGTGTCGAAGAATTCTATGCAGTAGTTCAAGAGGATGTAGAACAGATCCAAGATGCCATTGAAGCACTGTGAGAGGAGGTGAAATTCTTAAAGGACAAATAGTCACTTCATCATACATTTCTTCAAGGGCAAGGATCTAAGACTTTAAAAATGAATCAACTCTTATGATGGAGATAGGAATGAGAAGGCTTTAGAAAACTTCTAGGACATAGAGGAGTACCTATCAAGTTCTCCTGAGTAGAGAAATGAAGCGAAGATCAAAAAAATTGTAATGTACTTCATAGGAAGTGTGAAGATATGGTGGCGAGCTCACCTAGTTGATGAATGAGGTGGTAAGCCCATGTAGTCGATCAAGACTTGGGCTTAGTTGAAGGTGGCTCTTTAAAATTGATTCAAACTAGGAAACTCTGACTACGTGAAGCAAGCTTAATTTGATGAGCTAAAGCATAATGGGAAGCTTCGTGAGTACATCCAAGCATTTCAAAAGTTGGATCTTGAGTGCCCAAAGTTAAATGACTTTTAAAAATTGTATTTGTTCATGAGGAACCTTCATCCATGGGTAGTTGAAGAGCTAAGGCATGAAAAGGTGCAAACCTTGGCTGAAGCAATTAAAGTTATAGATGGACTGCTTGATTACAAGGGTGATGTAGCCAAAGGGTATGGAGGTGCATGATCTGAAGGAAGAAATTGTCATAGACCATTTTGGTCCAGGCATGAGCAATAGAATCATGAACCAAAGGATGGTGGACAAAAGGCTAAGCCCAAGAAGAATGGGAAAAAATGGTCCAAAGAAAGAAAAGGATTCTACTCCTGGAAAGGAAAAGAAACCTGGACAGGATTACAATTGTTTTATTTGCAGATAGTCTGACCACTTTGCAATGGAATGTCCCAAGTGTGCATGAGTGAATGTGTTGTGAGATGAGGAGAAGAAAGTGCCAAAGATGGGAATTTTGTAGCTGATCAACTCTTTGTAAGAGTCAGCAACTTATGGTGCATCTTCAAGAATGATGAGCCAACATGAACTATGTTACATTAAGGCATTCTTTGGAGGTAAGAAGTTGTTCACCATAGTGGATTCTAGTGCAATGCATAATTATATGGAAGTGAGCCAAGCCAAGGCATTGGGGCTCAAGTTGAATCCCACTAAGTCAAGTTTCAAGGCAATGAATGCTCCTCAAAAGGTCAGTGGAGAGATCAAGAGGGTAGTCAAATAGATCAAATCTTGGCAAGGACTAGTCGACTTGGTGGAATTGAAATGAAGGAGTTCAACCTTATTTTGGGATAAGATTTTGTAAGACAGTTAGAAGTTGTGGTGGCTCCTCACCTAGGATGCATTATGATGTTGGATCTGATGTGTCCATGTATTGTTCACATAGTGAATTGCAACAAATCAGAATGGATACTAAGTGCAGTTGGCATGAAACAAGCTAGCAAAAAGGGGAAGGAACTCTTCTTGGTGACTTTACTTGGTGGCTAGGATGAAGGGGAGTCATCTAGATTGTCTAATCTAGTAGTAGTCGATGAAGTCTTGAAGGATTTCATTGATGCGATGCTGGATAGGATTCATTCTAAACTTCTACCAAGGTGACATGTGAACCATAGGATGGAGCTAGAGGTTGGAGAAAGACCACCAACAAGAGCTCCATATCATCTTTCAAGCCCAAAGATGGCAGAGCTAAAAAGACAACTCAATGAGCTCATGAAGGCTAGGTACTCCCAACCTTCCAAATCACCCTATGTCATCCTAGTGTTGTTCCAGTGAAAGAAAGATGGGTCACTTCATTTGTGTTTCAACTATAGGGAACTCAACAGTCACAATTCCTTTTGCAACTCAAGAACTTCTCCATCTCTATTCTATCTACAATCTCTCTCTAACTGCTATCTACTGACCGCTAACATTTTAATGGTATAAGGCTTTGTCTTATATTAGCAATTGATTTTAGTTAGGGTCAATCCATTGGATGAGCTGCCCCTAAGATCAAATGGCTAGTTGCAATAAATGCAAAAGACTATTGTGCTTAGAACATGACCATTGTTGTGTCAGCTCTACTCCCTGAATGAAATGATCATAGTCACATCAAAATCATGTCTATCCATTGCAAGTTAACCATCCACCACTAATGTAGGTAGGTGCAAGTTGATGAAGCATGATGAAGGCATCCCAACGGTCACTTTGAAATGATTGTTGTCACTTCAAGAAAAAAATCATTTGTTGCAAGACTTTGCAAGTATGATTGCATTAAATAACTTCACCTAGATCCTAATATGTGCCATTCCATTGAATTTGAATCACCTTGATCCATTATGTAGAACAATAAATGCTAACAAGTCATCCAAATCATCAAAAGAGTCACTACATTATACTAAGTTATAATTGATTAAAACTTCTCTCAATCATTACCAGAGTCATCAAAGTGACTTGGATCATTGGAATCGCCAAAATGACTTGGATCACCAGAGTCACTAAAGTGACTCAAATCACTGGGGTCGTAACATCCTCCCCCACCTAAACTTGTGATGGCATCCCCGATGCCAGTATACCTTGCCCTGAAGGTGTATGAGAGGGGTTCACCCCATGAGCTCATTTCTGCAGAGACAAGATTCCTTCTAGGAACTCCATGATCCTTTTTTCATCTCGCCATTGCATTTCACCATGCTTCTAGATTGCCTCCTCACAACTCACTCGTCTGAACATAATAATTTGCATGGCAAGATCTGATCTGCATGACTTCAATCTTTATCTCTTCACTAAAATTTTATGTAGTCACCACCTTTAAAATTGAC